>VZRV01009278.1:613915-640892 GCA_013398115.1 Falcunculus frontatus
GGAGAGGAGAGGAGAGGAGAGGAGAGATGCTTATGTCCTGGACTCCACCATAAGAAATAGAAATGGACCAAGGGAATGCTTCAGTGTTAGCACAGGTCTTTGGAGAAAGAGCCTGTTTTCCCAAACTTCCAGCAATGTCTAAGACACATGCCAGTTCCTACTAGGATTTGCCTGAAGACCACAAACTGCATTTTAAGGTATGATCCTGATCCTCTTTGTCTTGAATATGCCCATGCCACCAAGCTGGATATTCTACTTTGTACTGGGCCCCAGTCTCCCAGTGGCACAGTTTTCACAGCAATGGAGGCAGGATAATCTATGCTGGATTCCACTCTCCCTTTTCCAGTTCAGTAGAGATGGGAGCCACCATTTTTCCCCCAGGGATGCCCCAGCAGACCTGGAGCACGGTCTGTTCCATTGAAGTTTGGGATGGGATAGCACTTTCAATGGGGCACATGCTGGATGCTGCTTGCTGTAATTGCAGTCAGTTTCCTCAAAGCAGCCAAACCCTCATCAGTGTGACCCAACCAGCACACGAAGAACTGCACAGGGTGGGCAGGGCAGTGTGTGCTCCACCACAGCAGCCACTGAGGGCACAACCTCTGCTCCTGGTCACCCACATGCAGCATACAGGTGCTGCTGGAGCTCTCAGAGCTGCATCATTGCAGAGGGCACTACAGAGAGAAATGCAGTGAGATGTCAGATGTTGAAACCCAGCTCCTGTCTGAGGACCAAGGCCAGGGAGAGTTACCATGCTGATGGGCAGCATGCAGAGGCCAGGTGTCACCCCAGACACATGTCCCAAGGCATGCACCATGCTGGGGCAAGGTGATGCTGTGGAAGGAAGGGGGAGGACTAAATCTGTGTCAGCTGCTGCTTAGCAGATCTGCCACCATGCAGTTTTCTCACCAGTTTTGCTATCTGCCTCTCTCTTGATAACTCACCTCCCTGCCTGCCTTCTCTGTCACAGATATTCAACTCCCTGATGCAATTAACTTGCTGGTCTCCATTTCACAGGCTTCAGATGCACTTAAGCCTTAGCACAGTTGCCTTAATATCAGTGAAAACATTTCCAAAAGTGAGAACTATTCAAGTGAAGAAGAATTTACCCATAATTTGCAGCAATTTCTCGCGTTTCAACTCTGGACTGTGCAGCTTTTTGAGCCAAAAAGATTTGGATGCTTTATATGCAAGATTGTTGCATTCTCCTAAAGCAATGAATGATTCATTCCAGTCGTGACTGAAAAGCTTAGGACTAGCCTACAGTTGGAAATTTACCAAAATAGTTATTCTGGAAGAAGTCTTGGGGTAGCGGCTCTTCTTCTGGAATTAAAATGCCCACACAGTGTTTGGTAACACCGTTGTCATTCTGGAAGAGCTGTTCTGCTACATTTGCAAGTGTTGACCCTGGTGTCAGAGGCTGCCGAGCGGGTTATCCTCTCTGTGGGATTTAAGACGAGGAGGTAAGAAAGGGTTTGTTTTGGTGTCTGAGATCTTTTCTGTGAGTGTGTTTCTGAGAGACCCATAAAACTAAATGGGTGGGAACTACATAGCAGATTATTAGCACCAATGTTCTCCACCAAACTGGAGGCGTAGAAGTGCAGTAGAACTTATTTTATGACCTAATTTCTAGTTTAAGTTTTTCATCAGAGCTTGCCTGGGACATAAGGACACATTGCTATATTTTAGTAATATTTCTTCTTAGTTTCATGTTACAGTTGCTAGCAGAGAAAAAGTTTTGGTTTGGCCCTTGCTACTTCTTAGAACCCTCATGTCACCACATTCCCAGCCAATCTGTTGCAGTGCAGGGTCAGAATACCAAGAGGCCAATGTGCTGCTTCTCCAGGAATGTGAAATCTGGCAAGTCCCTCACATGCTCTATTTTTCCATAGTGCTACTGAGGAACAGAGTCCAAACCTAGCCAGGATTGTGTTCACTGCGGATGTAAGGCCCACTTGTGCTGATGTGAATCTTGAGGTCTGCTGCCTGGCTGCACCCTGTACGACATGATACTGATGTTCAGGAGCACCAGATTTCTCATGCTGGGACTTCCATTGGGCTGGATGAGGGCCACGCACATAAAATGTTGCTCCAGGAAAAAATCAGTGCAGCAATCCCGTACATGAGGGTACTGCCTCCAGTGCCCTGCCTCCCAGCCATGTGCAAGGCTCCTGGTGTTACACGTGCCAAAACAGCAGGCATGAAATTCAGTGGCAAGTGGTTTTGACCAAATTTTTGTGTTTGAGGCCTGTGTGTGTGTAACAGTAATTTGTGGTTTTGTTAATGCCTGAAGATGCAGCTGCCAGGCAGCTTTTGCTGTTAAAAGAGGTCTTGTCCCTGGTATGTATCTTGCCCTGTGGAAGAAAAGCCTCCAGCACAACAAAGAAAGGGAGTATTTCTACATAAAACATTTCCTTGTATTTCTACATTAAAAATCAACAATAATTAATAAAACAAAATAAAGATTTTAGGTCCTCAAGATACATAAATGAAACAATAAAAGTGCCAGAAGGCACAATTCCTGCCTTTTGCAGCCCCTTGCATTGACTTCTAAAAGCCAACTGCCAGCAGTGCCATGGCCAAACCAAGTCTCCAAGTGACCTCTCTTTCCATTTGGTGGACACACTAGAGCTGACACTGACTGGACAAGGAATGAGAAAGAAATAAACCACTTTACTACCTGTGCCATAGCCTTTATTGTCTGTTTTTAAAATTATCCCCATGGCCTAATATATGCCATAAAACATAACATAAACAAATATAAACAGCAATGCATAGGCAGAATTTAAGACCACCCACAAACAGTTCATTTTCAGGCATTGTAAACTGGCAAGAACACATTAAATTCTACGCATATTGCTGGAGAAAGTATAACTGGGAAGGGTGCCTAGAACATCTCACATGCTTCTGCCCCAAGACTAATGTATTCTGGGCAAAGATTACCAAAGTAATGACTAAGGATTACATCCATGCTTGGAAGAACTGTAATCTATGCTCCAGGGTGGCACAGGGAAAGGAAATCTCTCTGAACAGAGAAGGGGGTGCTCTGACATTTTCTGCTCCAAAGGTATCACGAGAGACATGAGGAGCAGAAAAAGTCTCCAAGCATAGACTCAAAGGATCATAGAATATGCAGAGTCAGAAGGGACCCATCAGGATCATCAGGTCCAACTGCCCTTGCACAGGACAGCCCAAGAATGGCACCAAGTTCCTGAGACCATTGTCCAAATGCTTCTTGAACTCTCTCAGGCTTGGTGGTGTGACCACTGCCCATCTCTTTGATTTCTCAAGGTCTCTCTGCAGGGCCTCTCTGCCCTCGAGGAGGTTGACAGTTCCTCCCAATTTAGTGTTGATGACAAACTTACTTAGTATTTCTTCGAGTCCTGTGTCCAAGTTGTTAAGGAAGATATTGAAGAGAGCTGGGCCAAGGATGGAGCCCTGCTGAACCCCACTAGTGACTGGACTCCAATCTGATGTCACCCCATTCACCATAACCCTCTGTGCCTGACCTGTGAGCCGCTTGCTCACCCACACGTAATGCCATTATCCAGCTGTGTGCTGGACATTTTGTCCAGAAGGATGCTTTGAGAGAAGGTATCAAGAGCTTTGCTGAAATCCAAAAAGATTACATCAACTGGCTTTCCTAGATGAGCTAGGTGGGCTATCTTGTCATAGAAGGGAATGAGGTTTTACAAGCAGGACTTCCCCTTCATGAAGTTATGCTGGCTGTGGCTAATGACTGCACTGTCCTCCAGGTATTTTTCTATACCTCCCAGAAAAGTCTTTTCCATGATTTTACCCGGTACTGAAGTGAGACTGATAGCCCTGTAGTTTCCAGGGTCTTCCTTCCTACTCTTCTTGAAAATTAGGATAACATTTGTCAGCTTTCAGTCAGCTGGGACCTCTACAGATTCCCAAGACCACTCAAAAATCATCAAGAGAGGCTTTGCGACAGCATCAGGTAGTTCTTCAAGGATTCTTGGATGAATCACATCAGGCCCCATAGATTTGTAGCCATCCAGTTGGAGCAGCAGATCCTTCACATTTTTGGGGTCAGCTGGGAATTGATCATTCTCTCAGTCATGGTCCTCCAGCTCAGGGCACTGACACTCCTTGGTCTGCCATCAGTGTTGAGGACAGAGGCAAAGAACACATTAAACACCTCTGCCTTATCCCTGTCCCTGTTTGTGAGGTGACCATCCTCATCTTGTAATAGGCTGATGTTATTTTTACAATGCCTATTGCCATTAAATATTTGAAAAAATTCTTTTTATTGTCCCCCACAGTTCTGGCCATCTTCAGCTCCAGTGGGGCTTTGGCCACACAGATTTTCTCTCTGCAGTGGCAAGCAGCATCTTTGCATTCTTCCCATGTCACCTGACCTTGCTTCCACTGGGCATACACCTTTCTTTTTTGCCTTATTTCCAAAAGAAGATTCCTGTTCAGCCAAGCTGGCCTTCTGCCTTTCCTGTTTGATTTCTAACATTTAGGATTTGCTGCTCCTGTGCCCTTAGGAGGTGATGTTTAAAAAGTGACCAGAACTGATGGACCCCAGGACCAGGAAAAACATTTTTCCAGGAGTCTTCACTCACTAGTTCCCTGAGCAGCCTGAAGTCTGCTCTCCTCATGTCCAGAGCTGAGGTTTTGTTGACACTTTTCCTCCTGTTGACAGAGATTTTAAACTTGATCTCTTTGTGGTCACTGTGGCAAAGATGGCCACCAACCTCCACTTTGCTTACAAGATCCATTCTGTTCCTAAGCAGTGGATCAAGGAGGGCATCTTTTCATGTCAGCTCCCTTAGGACCTGGTCTATAAAGTTGTCATCCAGGTTTTTTAGGAATCTTCTGGCTCGAGTGGTAGCAGCTGTGTGATGCTCCCAGCTGCAAGTTGAAATCTTCTGTGAGGACAAGGGCAGTTGAGTTGGAAGTGCCCCTTAGTTCCTCAAAGAATAATTCATAGGTGTCATCGTCCTGGCTAGGAGGTCCACTGTCAGTTCCCATGATGACATCCACGTTACTTGTTTGTCCCTTGATTCTTACCCAGAGGTTCTCAACTGTGCCATTGTCAGCTGTGAGCTCCATACATTCTACCTCTTCTATTACACACTATGCCACCCCTCTGCCTTTCCTGCCCTGCCCCTCCATCCTGAAGAGCCTGTAACTGTCCAACAGGGCATTCCAGACACAGGACTCAACCCACCAGGTTTCATTTATACCAGCTATGTCAGATCTCAGGGACTTGGCCAAAGCCTCAAGCTTTTCTTCTTTGCTCCTCACGCCAGGTGCATTAGCAGAAAAGCACTTCAGGTGAGGTACATTATAGCCAACAGCTGGTGAAGCAGATTGAGGCATCCTATTAGCCCTCCTTTCTTCAAGTTTTGTGGGTGGTACACCATCCCACTGCTCATCACTGGCAAGCCTAGTTTTGTCCCTTTCCCCATTCCAAACTAGTTTAAAGCTCCGTCAATGAGCCCTGTTAACTCCTGTGCTAGAACTCTTTTTGCACATTGAGAGAGGTGTAAGCTTGTGGCTCCAGACTTCAAGGGGGGGAGTTCTCTGAGGTAGAGAGTGGTGATGGGAGTTGGATGAGCTCCATCTTCCTCTGGGCACCCACAGCAGCAGCAACAGCAGTACTATTGCAGTACGTACAAGGTTTGCACAAAGCATGCCATGATAGTCAATGCAAGGCAGCAGGAAGATTCTGTACCTGCAACCCAGAAGCTCAAGTGAAACCAAAATTCTGCCTTTCCCGGAGCCTTCTGGCAATGCTGCATCCCCAGGTGCTGAGCACAGACTGCAGCTTCATAGCGGCTCAAAGTAGCCCTGATGTTCAACAGCGTTTTCTGCAAAGTGTAATTACTTTCCGTCCCCTCTGTCCCATGAGGGCTGGCAGCACAGATGTAGCATTTAAAATACAGAGCTGAGCCTGGCCTGCAAACAGAGGGCCTAATGCAGTTCTGGAGTACTCAGGGAAAACTGTATCCATTTTAATGAGACATCACAGATTAGTTTGTGGGATTCTTTAACAGCCAGACTGCAGAGAGCACTTTTAGTCCTGCTCTGTTGTAGGGTCCTAGGAGTTTCTACTGCATGTCATGAGGAAAACATGCCTTCCTAGTAGATGAAGGCTGGGAGGCTCTCATTTTCAAGATATATTTCAGCTGATTGGACTTGTCTGTAAGTCAGATACAAGCTTGATGAGAGAGAACTCGTGAGACGAAACAAGATGTGATTCACCTGTAGATTGTAAAAATGGAGATTTAACTATTATGCGAGTGTTCATTCCAGGAGCTGGGTATTGGAGCTAGTATTTTCTTAATCACCACTATTCTCCATGTACTCTCCTTCAGAGCATTGCATTCCCTGGAAAACTGATGGTGGCTCATGAATAGGCAATTACTTGTTACCTCCTTGTCCTCCTGCCTGGAGGAAGGAAAGGAGGAAGGTGCCCCAAGGATGCCTTTTCACTTCTGGAAAATGGTAGCTTGCAAATGCAAATGATGATTTGTTTTGTTTTGTTTTTATCCTTCAGGAGACTCCAGGTAGAAAATACTTTTAAAAGCAACCTAGTACAGTCTTGCCTGCAGAGGTTGGGAGTGAGACATATACAGGCTGATGCAAGGGTTTTTTAGCAACAGTCAGGTATTCATCAGGTCTCAGGAGAAGATCATGTGATCTGAAGGACATCCCTGGCAGTACACTGAGAGAGACCAACTATGGCTTACCAGAGGAATGGGATGGAGAATTTAGACGTGATGAAGATGCTCTGAATGGTAGCCCATGATATCAGCATCAAAGGACTGGTCAGCCAATGCAGCGAGAGGGCATAGGGTAAGCGTAAATGGAGGGGAATGGCCAGATCCTGGGCGCTGCATGGGGACCCCATCTCATGCTTTCTGGCCCACAGAGGTACAGCACTGGGGACTTACCCCACTTTCAAGGGGCAGGTTGGGGGAGAGGAACATCACTGCTCCTTGCCAGGAGCAATGCTAAACGGCCACTGACTGTTTCCAACCTGTTGCAAAGCACTTTGCCCTGGGAGTTATTTACCTCCAATGCATGTTTTTATTTGCATTTTCTGCAGAGCTAGCTAGCCAATATGTGGGAAGAATATTTTCTTTTGGTTTGCAGCTGGTATACCTGGAGGTTTGACTCCAACTTGCTTTGGCAATCCAATAACAAAATATTAAAGCTTTTATGTTTGTTATGTTAACAAGCTGTGGTGTTTGTTTTAGTTTAAGGCTTACATTTTCTACAGTTCAGCATGAAGCTCACTGCACTTTATGAAAAATTTAAAAAAAGCCAACGGCTCTCAGTGCTCTGTTTATGTATTTGTCTTTCAATCTTTTATTAAAGTGCGATTAGAAAATAGGAAGTTGCATAAAAGAACTTGGATCTCTTTATTGTAAATGTGCTGAATGGGATTGCTAACTCAATGAACATTTAAAATACATTTATTAGCCTGTTTACCTTTCTGAAATTTATGTGTGCTTTATATGCGAGCTTAATTTAATTTCCATATTAAAACTGTTATCTATAAATACAAAGGGCATAAACTCTCCCTTTAAGAGGGAGAGAATAACAGATCAAATTGTATGAAATGGTAGCAGATGTTATTTTTCTCAAAGAAATTAATTTAAATAAATTGCAGAGAAACCTGCAGAAAAAATTGGGGAACTGAAACTATGCTTCTAGAAAAAATATTTGTGGCACTTGTGTTCAGGAAACATGGTCTATTATAAAATAATTGAAAACTCCAGTTTCTGTAGTAAGGGGCCCATTTTTAAATTCAATAGATTTACTGATGATGTACCCAACAGGCTGAAGAACAGTTGAAAGCAGTCATTTTCCCAACCTGCAGAGAGTCCTGACTGAATCTCAGAGGCCATTTGCTGTCAGATGACTTTCAAGAGTTTTTAAATCTATCTTTGACATTGCAAGGGAAAAAATATGACTGCCCGAAGCGCTCAGCTGTAGCTTTATCAGCAGGTTGAAGACTGCATTTCCATAGCAGAACTTTTCTCCCTGAACAACTAATATATCTTTCAATGGCATCCTCACAGATACATCCTGTGGTGGCTTTGCTGAAATCTCGCCTCTGCTCAGGTGAATATTCATCAGGCTTCAATTTTTCTATGCTTGTCTGGTCTCAAACGGCAATGATTGCTTTTTTTTAGCATCTGAAATGTGTTTTCACAATGTTGTGTGCAACCTGGAAGAGTGACTGCTCTTTGTACAGTCAGCTCTTCCCTCTCCCATCCCATGGCTGCCAAGAATCTCAAATACAACTGCACCTCTAGTGAAACAAGAAATAAAGAAAAGAACAACATGGTCTTCAGGTCATATAGGAGTGGAGCAAGGGCAGCAAGTCAAAACAATGAAGGTATATGCTGATTTTTTTCCTTTCCACCATTGCTCCTATAATTTAACCTGACATCCAACCTGACAAGAAGGAAAAAGCGGAAGAGTTGTGTGGTTGAGAAGAAGCAGATCGAGGAGTTCTCTCCATTCACAAGAAATCTAATAATTCACCTATACAGCAAAAAGGAAAAAGATCCCATCATCCTGCTCCCTGCTAGTGGGCTGCTTCTGGTCTGTGCCGTGGCCCGTGCTGCCAGGGACATCTCTGTTTTATGCACTTTAAAAGTCTCATCACCCTAAGCAGAAGCAGAGTGCACTCCAGGAATATCCTCTGTTACTGCTAAACCAGACTGATGAGAAATTCAGCCCTTCTCACCTTAGATCTCTATCCTCTTATCATTACAGGCAGATCCAGTCCATAAGCTCAGCTGTGTCAGCTTAGCACTTCCTTCTTAACATCAGCACTTTTCAGGGAAATAAAAACTGCGGATTTCCTGGTGCTTAGCACAGAAGAGGATCCTCTGGTCTCTCATTGAGGTCCCTCAGAGGAGTCTCAAGCTAGCCTCCATGGTTACCAGCAATGGACTTTCCTGTTGGGACTGGGGGAAGATTTCTCATTCCTGCCTCTGAGATTCATAAATCATCGAGAGCTCACTATAGGGGGAGCTCACTCCGGATCATCAGTATATAGCTGTCATCAGCATATACTATCATCAGTATATAATCAGCTATAATCAGTATATATCATCATCACTCTGCCAAAAAAACCCTGCTAACCAAACATCCAGTAAATTCAGCTGCCAGTCTTCTTGTCTCAGCTGCTCAGCAACAGAGGACTACAAGGAGCATCACTTAGGTCCCATTAAGGGCACAGCTGGCAGGAAATATCTTGTCTACTCTGATAGTCTGAAAGTGCAATGGATCATCCTGGGACAGTTCAGGCCTCTGGAGCATGTAAGGCCCTGTATGACTCTGTTTATTGTATAGTAGCAGCAGTTCCATACAAGGGGGCGAGAAGTTAGGGATGCAGTTTCTGTTTCAGAAAGGTGATATACTTAACAACTCTGTCCAGAAATATGTGTGGTAGCATGAAATTGTGAACTGCCATTTATTTTTCCAACATATTTTGAACACAGAGCATCAGAAAAGCTTTGCAGTTAGGCAGAAGTTTAAAAGCATTTTATTATTTGTGATAATAAAGATACATCTTTAGCATCTTGTCATATATTCAGAGGAGATAGCCTCAACCTTGACTTTCCTTCCAGCAGCACCTCCTTCCCTGATGGCATATTCTCTTGGTTCACATTTTAAAACTGAAGTACTTAGCCTCAGAGACCGGTAGAAGCAGCTTCAATCATAAGGAGAAAGCAATAAACAGCCTCAAGGATTTGGATAGAGAGAAAAACGCCAAAAGGAAAAAAAATCTTTTAGTATAGTTGAAAATAGGTTTACTGCTTTCTTCTCCTTGAAACTGGATTATCACATTTCAGATGCAACATTTTCAGACCCATTTCTCATGGTGTTTTTCAGTCTTCTGGCCAGGAAATATGCCTCAACTTCAAGGCAAAGTCTTGGAGGCAATATGTATCTCATGCAATACAAGTTAATTTATCTTGCTCTCTGGTTCTTGAAACTCAGGTTTGTTAAAGGGGAGGAAAAACAGTATCCCCAACTAAATCTGGAAGCCCAGTATCTGATTTTCATAAGCTTGTCTGTCCCTCAAAAGATCAGTTCAAAAGACCTCCTCCAGCAAAGTCTAGCTTTAAAAATGTGAGTGGTCCCAATGAGTTCAGCAGAAGTCCCAAAAGCAGCAGCTTCTGTGAGTTCTGGGATTAGGGCCTTCAAGTGCTTACTGTGTTACAGATTTCAATGCCATGACATGCTCCTGAAAGTTATGAATTGCACTGTTTTCAAGCAGAGGCATGAGGAATAAGTACCTGGCCAGACCTGTCATGGAGGAACACGATGGTCTCAAAGTCAGTGGTGCTACACAGACTCATCAGACTTTCCTAGGTGTGGGTTGTTTTGCACGTGCACTGCAACGAATTAGCTCTTAGCACTAAAAAATGCAGTGTTCTTAAAAAAAAAAAAAGGAAAGAAACAAAATCTCAGGATTTCTGGAAGTTTGTCAAAGCCTGCAGGACCGTTGGGGTGCAAGACTGTAGTGGTCATGCTGTGTGGCTTTGCTGATGTTCCCGGGCTGCTGTGATGAGAGCTGGTTTGGTGCTCGAGGGAGAGCACAGCATGGAAATTACGGCAATCTAATCTGTATCTGCCTGGAAATACATGAAGGGGTTGCCCTGAGCTGAGTGCCTGCCTTGCTGCCTGCCCCACAGGCTTCTCCTGCTACAGGCAGAGCTGGGCAGGTTGAGTGGAGGAGGCAGCAACCCGTGCAACAATACCCACTGCCAGCCCACATCTCTTGGAGCAGGAGCAGGGAGCCCTGCTATACTGGTTTCCCTGCAGGCCCCTGACCCTTCTTCCTCTCCTGAGAGGTCCAGCCTACTAGTCCCCAGGAAGAGACGGTGCTGATCAAAGTTGTGGGAGATGGGAAAAGCAGTGCCTTTTTGCATATTCAGCTCTCTGAGCACTTCAAATTCCTTTCATCACCTCTCCACTACAATGGTCCCCCTGAAACACCTTGCACACATGTGCCTTTCCCTTTTCCACAATTTCTCCGACCCCCTTTTGCCCCAGGCATTACCACACAGAGTCCACTGACTCTCCTCCAGGTCTTCTACTACCCTTCCATTATTCCTAGTCTTCCCTGTTTCATTTTTGCAATGGCATCAAACTGCATTTTATTACTCTGTGAAGAGCTGTGTCTGGTTAGGTTAAATCAGTTATTTGCACTGCCCGAGAAGAAATACTCTGCAAATAATTAGTTCTTCACAATTTTCAACCCAGATGATTCTGCACTGAGTTTAGGGCTCAGTGCTCAGTGTGGTCCTCAGTCAAAAGCAATTTCTGCTCCAGACTGGAAAGTGAAAATTCAGTACAGCCTCCATGTGAACCTATAAATCAGCCCAGGTTTAGAGAGGAGCCTTATGGACCATTAAATCCACCAGGCTGCTGATCTAGATAAATGTATAATTTTATAGCACTTTCAAACAAGATGAGGTTCGTCTGTTTTGCCTATGATCCTCTTACACAGCTTCAGCAGTAACATAAAGTCCCAAACTCCTGAAAGCTGTCGCTGAAGGAATGGCCTTATGCCAGCTTATACCATCTGAGCTGAGCTCTGTCCAGTATATATAATAGCAATTAGAGTGCAGGGTGCGCTGTACATCTGACAAACTGAGCCATGGCATAATCAATAAACTTAATTACCTATCACAGCCTGCCCACAGAGTATACAATTTTAATTCAATTATAACTCCCAAAAAATGATACATAGCAGAGCAGATATATTTATCACTGAGGTCTAAATCAGCTGTGCGTGTCAAGGCTGACACTTAAAAATGAAGACATTTATAGTTTCTGGAGCCCAAAGAAACCCACATAAAAAAGCACATTCTTTTCTTCTCAAAATAACTAAAAATGATGTGTCACTGATGGAGGATTCTTTGCCCGTAAAATGAGTCCAGAACCACAGTAAGCAGCACATTGCCTCCCCAGAGCCCTGAGCATAAAAATTAGAGAGGGGAGGAATCATAGGATCATCTCCAATGAAGCAGCCAACAGACTCCTCTCTGCCTCCACTGCCCTGGCATCCAAGATGAAGCAAGTCAGGAAGATGCCTCCTAATCCAATGGGGCCAGAAACAGTCCCCAGCCTGCCTAGCACAACATTAAAACCAAGAAACCTTGGTCACAGATATACCAAGTGCAAAAACTGTCCACACGTGTTCTCATATGAGAGTTTCTGAGTTTCATCTTTAGGGACCTCCTTCATCTGTAAATCTTCCCCTGCAGATAAGAAAGTTTCAAAAACTGTCCCAGTTTTTAATGTTCGTGTAGCCTTTTCTTGAGGTTTGATTTAGGCAGTCGTTTCTCTTTTCTTTCCCTTTCTCCCACCAACATCAGGAAGAGATTCTGCTGCCTTCCACATAACTCAGGATGTGAGCAGGGGGATTGGGGTAGGTACTCTTGCTCCAAATATGTCTTTCCTATGACAAATACACCAGGATGTTACACCCTGAGGAGTTAAAAATGACTAGGTGGCAAGAAGCATAAAGCTAATATCAGAAAAATTAATCAGGACCAACAGCCAGGGGATTTGCTACACGACCTAAAACCAATGGGGTGCCCTGGTCACTGAATCAAATCCTCTGGTATTGTAGGCACCATGTCCCATAACCATATTCACAAATGTATTCATGACCTGTTCATACCCTTTTGTTCTTGTGCAAGTGCTGTCCTTCAGCATAACGGCTGTTTTCCTTCCCTGGTGTCTACCCCCAATATGTTTATAGGCAGCAATCAGATCCTTTGTTTTGCCAGATTTAACGGGGCAAGATCCTCCTCCTTCTAAGTGAGTCTGCCTGTTTCCTGTATCACGTTCCTGGCTCTGTTTCAACTGATTTTGTCTTTTGTGGATGTGGGATACTAGGTTGGCATGGATGGATTGAGGTCTACCTTCTACACCAGAGCAGATCTTTCCCTTCCTCGTGTGAATTACCTGGTGTCTGAACTACTTTGACTGGTTTTTTGCCACAGAAGTAGGTGGTTACAGTCACCATTAAGTCCAGTTTGACAGAAATCAGCCTGTGCCATGTCTCTAGGCATTTTCCATCCCAGTCCCTGCTTAGGTCCTTCCAGAAGCTGTTTGTCTGAGATTTAGTCTCGCAAGGATGAGCTAATTCCCAAATTTAAAATGTCACCTTGCATCTTTCTTCTCCCTTAGGCAAAGCTTTTTTCAAAATCCGTTTTGGATCTCTGGCCTGGAATTGGATATCATTTGTTGGTCTCAGTTTTCGCTGTCTAGTGCCAGTGACTGCAATGTTGGATGCACAGAAACCTCCAGCTGCCCTGGAAGGAGCCATGGCTGCCTCACACCAGAGGGAATCAAGCAGGGCCTGTCTGACTGGCATTGTCTTTTGCTCCTAGTGTCTTTAACCAAAGCCAATCTTCATCCATGTTCTACTCCCATGGGCTTGGTAAGGCTCATGCAAACATATTCCTGCATCTATCCCTGTGGAAAACTGCCTTTTCTGCATCGGACAGATATATCTTCTTCCTGGTCCCACTTCTGATTTGGCTGTGGGAACAGAGGAAGCTGAGTGCCTGTTTCAGCTGGAGACCCCTGCGTAGAACTTCTGAGAAACCGTCCAATGTTCCAGGAGGTGGGACAGCCAAAGGGCCCCAGAGAAAACAATGCTGGGAGAGGATTGTTCCCTACAATCTCCTCCTCTTTGGGACAGAGGTGACAAACACCTGCCCTGTCAACTCACTGTGTAATTTGGTTTATTTGCCTTCATAAATTCTCTTTCATCAAGGGAAAAGACTGTACTCCTGCTATGTATCAGCTGTGAATGAGGCTATAAAAACAGTTTGTAGGATTAAAACAAAATTCTAGGGCAAGATATCATTTTCTCCTTCCCCATTCTGTTAATTCTGAGATGTAAAGAGCTGTGAAAGTTACAGATTGTCTTCTCTTCACTTGGATGAAGCCCTCAGCAGCACTAGACATCATGGCTGGTGCAAGCAAATGGCACACATTTCTTTCCCTTGAAAATCTCAGTATTCTGTGATTCTGTGAAATCCTCTGCTTCTGCAGAATCTGAACAGTCATTAACAAAAAAAAAAAAAGAAAAAGAAGAATAATTTACAGCACTTTTGATTACAAATTAACCCCCAAATGTGAGCAGAGCGTAACTGATGCTGTGCAGTCTTCCTGCCGCTCCTGGCAGCCTGAAACAATGGCTTGGACTTGTACAAAATCCGCTGCCCTTGTCAAGGCACCAGCAGCGCTATCAGGAATGCTCAGTGATAACCTTGAGCCTGCCACCATTATAGTTTCACATTATCAGGAGGGGTGTGAGTTGAAGAGGAGCCAGAGTCCTATGGCGGAGGGGGAGTCCTTGCAGGGAAGGGATGGCAAAGGGAAGAAGGAGACTGGAGCAGGTGTCTGAAGGATTGTCATTGCCGCCTCCTCTCTTGCCCAGCTCCCTTGGGGTTCTCTCTGTGGAGGGGGTCTCCTGTGGGGTTACACTTGGTCACTGGAGGGGACCTAGGGCTAGCAATCAGTTTCTCTGTGGGAGCCCTGTTACTCTGCCTGTTCCTGCTTCCCATTTCTCTGACACCAGCAGGACATGGTTGCACCTCCAAGGTTAGGACAAAGTCTGGTATTTAGAGAATAACTTGCAGACAGGGAAAGTGCACCTGGTGGCTCAGACTTAGGGTCCTCCCCATTATTTGTTACTCAGAACAAATATGCTGGATGCAAACTAAGATCTGGAGGTAGTCATGGTCCTTTTTAGGTACTCTAGGAAAAGTTAAAGACAGAGCAAACAGGGGAACCCAGAAAAGGGTTCCACATTGCCATTTCTTTCATTTGTTCATCTTTCACCTGTGGCAAGTAGTAAGGAAGGAGAAGAAATCAGGGGGAAGATCTCACTGGTGAGAGTTGAAGCGTGGGTGTGTAAGTCTTTCTCGGCACCACATGCTGTCCCAAGAGAGGTACAAGGAAAGGAAACGAAAGGGGCAAGAAATACTTTGAGCAATCTGTAGGAATTGGAGGAAAGTTGGGAAAAGGGATATAGTGTTATGTTTGGAAAGATTTTGTGCTTGGACAGTAGCAAAAAGACTTTTAAATAGAGAATTAGAGAAGATTATTAGAGAAGTCTAGGAAATGCATTTTGTTCAGAAGAATTTTAGATAGCAGGTTATATGGCAGAGAGGCTGAAGAATAAAAGAGCAGTGGTGTGGAGCCTGGGATGGTTACTCTGTGGTGTTCTCAAAACCAGAAGTAGCTGGAGGTGTGTCGCAGCTGGCTTTGGGCATGAAGATTCAAAAGACGTCCAATTGCAGAAAAATAGATGTGTTGTATGTGTGGTGGGAGAGAGAAGAGTCAGGTCTACCCAGAGGCTACCTGTCGCTAGCGAGCAGAGACCGGGTAATAAAGCGACATGGACGATCCAATATGAGAATCAACTGACAACTTTATTTACAGAACTCTCTCATTTTTACCTTAGCCCATACACCGACATGCAGGTTATTGGTTCACTGACCAGCCACTCCCCAGAGGGATTGGCTGAATCCAATACACCTACTTCAGATAAGTTTTCTCTTTGTTATGAGAAACAATATCACAGTTTACATATTCTTCCAATTGTTTTCTTTTAGCATCTGTGAGAAAGCAAGGCTTTCACACAGACATTGTTAGAAACTGAGAAATCTCTCTGCAGCCAGGCTTTTAGCATCCACAGCTACCAATCTGATAGCAGATGAAATGGCTGGGAGATATTAGCCAGGTTTAAAAGAAATGATGTGAAGTGACATGCAAATAAAACTAATGTGGCACTTCTGCTCTCAGATACAACAATATATTCATGGTGATTACAGTGGATGAGCAATGAATGTTCAGTTTTTATATTTTCTCTCTTGACATCTATTCTGATTTGCAAATGATAGACTAACACTCTACTGATTAGAGGATTATATGACTAACTTTCAGCAGGAAAAGAGAAATCTGTCCTTTTTTTCTGCTTGAGATGGAAGAAAAGTCATCAGCACTGAAGATTTGGCATCAGGGCTCTAGTTTATTTTCAGCTGAATATTGAGAATTCTGAGCAATCTCAGCACAGTCCATCACATTCAGATTTTTTCATGTTAGACTTAGCAGGTTTCATGGCACTGATGGAATGGAGGAGAATGCGGGAATTATTAACGTCAGCAGGATTATGTAGTGCTTGTTACCTACCTTCTGGGAATAATAGGAAACATTGCTGATATGCAGTACAATTTTATTTATTTTTCACTACTCAGTCTGTTTCCAAATTGCATGAATCTCACTTGCTAAGGCTGAGATGAGAGGCAGGATGATCTCGGGAGTGAAGGGGAGGAATCTGTGTGCAGATATTCTGTGTAAGATGTACCTCACTGTGATGTCCTGTGAGAGTCCTCATCCTGGGTGGGACTAACACCTGCTGCTTCATTTGATATATCTGCATCATGTTCCAGAAGGATCTGCATCATATTCCAGAAGGATATGCATCATCTGGAAATCCCCTCTGCCCTGGCCCCTGCACAGCCATTACATAGTCAGTAATTTTCCTTTTACTTTTCCATAAAATTGCTCTCAATAACATTTTGAGTATCACAGCTGTGTTGTGGGGCTAAACTCGATAATATTGGGAGTACATGCTGGGATCATCTGACATAAAAAACTCCTGGATGTGCCATGGGCATTGGACTGTCAGACAGAAAAATCCTGGGTAACACCTACAGTCCCAAGAGCGTGGTGTGAAGGAACTAGGGACAAGTGAAAATGTCCATGTGGGAATGTAAGACAGGGACTGGGGTGCAGAGCAGAAGGGGGAGCTGTCATCCTTCCCAGCCCTTCCGACAAATCAGCACCAAATATTCAACTCCTTCACAAACCCAGCATGGTGATCAGGGTTTGTGCCGTTCCTGGAGAACTAAATGTTCCAGGTAAGTGCTATTATTAGGTGTCCTGCGAGCAGAGGAGCAGAACAAGCAAGCAGCCAGCTTTGTAACCTACAGATACTGAATTTAAAAAGTCGGGAAGGACAGAAATGAGAGAGACTGGGAAAAGGCAATGCTCTTTCTGCAAATGCAGAAGATGCCCTGACAAAGATATGCATATAAAGTTGGCAGAGACACAGGGTAGTAGCAATGTTTGAGCTTCAGCTTAAGTGACGTGACTTCTGGATCTGCAGAGAGCAGCACTGCAGAAAAGTAAATGCCTTAGGATGCCATAGGGTTGCCATAGACCTGGGGAGAGAGTCACACCTAGGAAATCAGAAAAGATGCATGGGCATGAACAGGGAGGATTTCTTCACTGTTTCTTGTAACATAGGGCTGGTGTTTCCCCTGAAACAAGCAGGCAGTGACCTAATTCTCACTGTGCATGTGTGCGGTTTTTTTCATCCAGTGCATCACTAACACACTGAACAGATTTTAATGGCCATCATATTTAATATGTGATGACCCAGGTACAATCTGCTGTGGAAGCAGATGAGGCAGTTTCTTGGAGTCTGTTTCCAGCCTTTGTTCTCTCTGAGTTTGCTCTGTTTTGCATTTGTGTTCATCCCAAGTGTGTCAGCATGAGAACAGATGAGGATGGTGAGGCAGAGCAAGCAATTCTGCTGAGCCTTTGGGACTAGTGCTTGTGCCGTGTTTTGAAGCAGTTCCACTGGTGACTTTTACTCATTTCAGAGGCTGGCAGAGCTGAACCTAACCCAGAGCCAGCTCCTCCCATGCTGCCTGTCCATCCTCAGCCTGCGCATGTCACTGCTGAGAAACTGGCCTCTGGCTGGACCGTTTGGGGTCAGACCGAGCAAAGTTGCTTGGGAAAAATCAGACCAAGTTAAGGTTCTAGACATCCTCTGCCTAATGTCTCCCTCGCATGCAGTAGCAAGCTCAGTTCTAAGTTCGGTCCTGACTTTGAACTTAAGTTTGGTCCTGAGTGATGCCTCAATATCCTCTAGACCCTGAGCTGACTGACAGAGAACGCAGCTCCCGCGTAAGCCTCTGGTTAATCGAGAAGTACAATTTGGCCCTGGAGGCAAACAGCCTGGCAGGTGTGCTGCCAACAGGGATAGCACAAAAGGACCTGGAGAAATTAAAGAAAGGATCCCTTCTCCCAGCAAGCCTTACAGCAGCTGCTGGCTGCTCAGCTGCTGCCCAGGAGCAGGCAGCAAGCCTACAGGAGCTGGGAATAAGGAGGGGAGGCTCCGGGGATCGCTCACATGGCTCAGGAGCGTGGAGTCCAGCATGCAGGGCTGCTATGGCTTGCATGTGAAAGCAGGACTGGGGAGCAGAGGTGTGAGGCTGCCGTGTGACTTATGAGCTCACCTGCTGGCCTGACAGTGCTGCTGACTACCTGGCTGGTGCCAACCACAGGGAGCCTAGCCTTGGCAGGTCCCCACGCTGGGGTCAGGGGGTACCCCAAAGAGCTGCTGTAGGAGCACAGAGCAAAGTAAAAATAGCCCCTTCCCATCTATAACTTCAAAGTGTAATACTCCCTCATCCCCAGGCTGAGGGCTGTGCACACGTAGACACAAAGCAGAGTCCCTGCACCGGAAAGCAGAGATTCCCATCTTCCTGCTCTCACAAAGCTTCCCTGGTGACTGACTGAGCCTAATGGCATGAGCAATAATTGCTACTGCTTAATCAGGATGGTTTTAAGAAAACTTCTGTCTAATGAGAATCCATTTTGCACGTAGCAGGTAATTAAAGGATGCTTGAACAGGAAAAAGAGATATGAGCCTCTGAACTTGGCTTTCTGGAGAGACAGGGCGAAACAAAGGCAAAGGTGTATATTGTGCCAGCTGTTTCCACCAGAACCTGGAAGGATGAAAAATGAGCCCCTTCAGAACCCATGCCACTGCACCTTCCCGAGATGGTGATCTCTGTGTGAGAGTGCTCACGTGTGTGTGTGCAGCCACATCAGAGAACTACACTCTGGTCTGTTCTCTGGATCAGCAGGAGACCTCACGCCTCACTTGGCATAGAGCAGCAAAAGGCAGTGCAGTGACCAGAAAAACCTGCAGCCCACCATTTGCATCCCCTGAGGATCCCTGCATGAGTCCTAGAGGGATGAAATAACTGAATTGAGGGATTATCTCACATACAGGACAAAAGGGAGGGGAAAAGAAGCCATTTTCA
Organism: Falcunculus frontatus; assembly: GCA_013398115.1. NCBI lineage: Eukaryota > Metazoa > Chordata > Aves > Passeriformes > Falcunculus > Falcunculus frontatus. The sequence continues at coordinate 633,070 of VZRV01009278.1, forward strand.
GGGATTATTATCCTTAATATCCCATTCATTGTTGTGCCTTTCCATGCTTCCTCAGTTGTTTTTTGGGGTTTTTTTTCTTCATTTTCTCCCCAGTGTAGAGTGTGGGACTGGTCAAGAGATGTTCTGACTTTGGGAGAGAAAGGCAGACTGGCTTTGGCACAGGTCTCCGATCCTTTTGTGCACAACACAGCATCTCTGAAGAAAAAACAGAAAAAATGCCCTTCCTCACTAACACCAACAGTGGTAGCTACTGACAGAGGAAGGGGAAAACTTCAGGGAAGGCAGTGGCTTAAATGATACATACAAAAATTTCAGATTCAGATTATACTAGTCTTTGAAGCCCCCTTGTCCTCTCTGATACCGTCCTTCTAAACCTTCCTTCTCTCTGGAGACAACATTTTAAACCCACAAAAATAGACATGGGAATGAGGAATGGCTGAAATTCAGTTCCTCTCAGCTCACACTCCTCAGAATCCCGGAGGCTTCCATCCCGCAGCAGCAAATACTTCTGGAAGGCAGCTCATACCAGCTATCTTAGGTGTTTGTAGCTCAGGGAGATGGCCAAGATGACCACGACCTCTGGAAGCTACTGCTTCTCTCTGCCAACATGATGGGGGAACAAGAATTACCAGTTTAGATTAGACACCACGAGGGAGATTGATTTTGCCAAACTTTAAAAGCCTATATCATAATGATAACAGTCTGGATTCTCTTTAGAGTTGATGGAGAAAAAGCCATTTCTGCATGTGATTCGCTGGATCTCTTTTAGACACATTTTTTAGGATGAGATGTGCTTACACATCAGAAGTGCCTGTTTCTCTTCATTGCCTATAAAGGAGTCAGTATGACTCGCTCAGCTGTTGACGTTTGCACTGTAGGAATCTAAATTTGGGCAGATGAATACCATTTCCAACTTTCAGTCTGCTGAAGTTAGGTAACATGAATTCTACTGTGGGCAAGTGCTAAATATTTGAATAGATGCTATTTTTTAATTCACCCTCTCGTTGCAAGACAACCACATCAGTAGGGTTATCTGTGGGAAGAGGAAACAGCATGTGTCATTAAAACCAGAAGACATCCAAGTTCTGTACTTTTTTTCTGGCACAGATTACCATGTGAGCTGCAGCAGATTCCTTAATCCCTCTGCTTTTTAAGTTTTACCACTATTCAATTTTCAAGTGTTACCTTACAATTTAATTCCTGAACGTGCAGATAATACTTTTTAGCACTTCATTGTTCTTGTTTTTCCTCATAACACTTTTATGTGAAATATAATTTTGTGTCCAGATTCATTACATTTTGAGTGTTTTGCCTTTCCCGCCCTCTTCTGGGAAGTGCTATGCATTTCTTTCATAAATCTGAACTCTCAAGCCTGAAGAATGACACTAGTATTTAATATCAGAGCATCACTTCTTTACATTTGCTGGCTCTGAGAGGAGTATTTCATGTTTTCTCTCCCTTCTTATTTTCTTACTTTTCTTGAGTCTTCAGTTCTTCGATGATGTGTAGGGCAGTATGTTCTGTTCCAGAAGAAGACTTGGGAACAAATGCCTGCCAGAGAAAAGGCTTTTGTAATCTATTGTGTGGGGGCCATTGTGCTAGTTTGACACTTATTTCTGCTTGGCTCACAGTTTCATTTAGGAAAGGTTCTTTCGCTTTGGAAACTTGGGAGAGAACCATGGAGGGCAACTACTTCTTTCATAGATACAAACACTCACTCCTTACCCTGCATGGCAAAAATGTGACAAAAATCGTTGATGCTAAACACTGATTAAACAAAATTGATGAATGAGGCTTAAAATCCACCAGAAAAAAATTGCTTGTCACAAAATTCAGATAATTCTGTCTAAGAGCCTATAAATTTCAAAGGGGGGCAAGCATCATTGCAAGCAGCATCAGGATGTTCACCACCTCTGAACAAAAGAGAAGGGAAGCACTAGCAGTTCCTCGAGGAGCTCACAACTCGCAGTGCAGCCGAAGGAGTGGTGGCTGTCGCACAGCGGGGAAGGGATGTGAAGGGAGAGCACTGAGGTGTCTTGCTGAGGTCACAGCTGAATGGCTGGAGAGCAACTGAAGAGCTCAGGACAGCCTTTGAATGAACAGTATTTTTCTAAAGAATACACACAAAAGCCACAAACATGGAGAAAGTGTAGAACATGCACCCACAAGGACTAAATTTAAAAGATGTGCTTAGCAGGGAACACATGCATAGCATATGGATGCAGCTGATGGAAGAGTTGTTGGACTCCGTTCAAGATACCACTCACATAGCAGATGAACCATAAATTTAAGCTACACATGTCACATCCTTACCACTAAGGTTCCCTTTAGTCATGTGTGAATACAGCTTAGCTGTTGGATCCTTGCTTGTGAGCTAACTTAGTCTCTCTCTGAGCACAGTAACAGTGGTGGGCAGGACACAGAATGTAGAGGGATCCTCAGCTGCCCATTACCTTTGCTGAGTTATTAGCCTGTGGGCTTTTTGCAGCCCTTACTTTGGCATTTGTTAGTCCTGGCACCTGCTGCCTAATGGATGTCTTGTGCTGTCCTTCAGCTTCTCAGCTGCTCGCTGACTGACAGGCCAGCTTCTTTAACATTTGCCTTGATACATTTTCTGGTATTAAATTAAGCTCCTTGAGCTGATTAAAAGCCTTCCAAGATTATATCATTGCCAAGTCTCCTATACGCACGCACAAAGACAACAATAAATAATAAAACCTATTCTGGATTTCTCCAGTAAGGGTGCTAGTATCTAAGTCTCTGTCCTCTGGCCAATTTTCTGTATTCCTGAGCCAGTTCATGTTTCTGATAGGTATGTAAGAGTGCCAGCTTATTATTCTTCGGCAATTACTTTCTGCTTTCAAAATCTTTTAATCCAAAATACAGTATACTGATGAAACTGGTAAAAAAGGTAAATATTTACAGAACAAGAATCAGACCTCCTTCCACTTCCATGCAGCAACTGCAGTTTTAAGAGATTCCTTGCAGCTGCTTGAAAGCAATTAAAGTTTTAGATTTGCACTATACTTTTGGAACCTAATTTTATAAGCAGCTGCCAACAGTCCATTAATTTGAATCCAAAATGCCCTCTGAGTTAGACTAGTGCTAAAGAAAGCATTAGTTTCCATTCCAAAATGGGCTTTATCACACATTCCTGCTGCCCCTTTTGCATATCTGTTTGACTCAAGGCAATAGCAGCATAGTATTTAAGTGCCAGTTATATTTTGGTAATATGCACAATATTTTAACAGGGAGAGGAAGACTAAATGACCTTAAACCTTGTTAGAATAAGAAAGAAAAACAGACTTAAGCATTCATTGGAAGGATTTTTAGGGAAGTCTTGCATATCTCTTGGTAGGGAGGCTTTTTAACATTATGACTAACACTCAGATTTTGTGGATGTACAAAACCAGAACTAATTTTTTTTTTTCTCTGACGGGTCTAAATGAAAGAAAAAAAATTCAAACATGTTCCTCTTTCTTAAAAGTCAGGTTTCAGCAGAATACTGATATTTGTCACCAATGAATCTGTATTTTGGTAGCAGCCGGTGATACCATTCTGTGATGGCAGTTTCTTTCAGATTTGAGGCTGTATGGTGGAAACACAGATGCAGAGGCATCTGTGATATGATTTAAAGGATAACCTGCTGTTGATGGTGCTGTATCTGGTGCGGGATTTGGAGGTTTCTTTGGCGGCAGGTTTTGGTGCTGATCTTAATGACTCGTGGCAAAGAGGTAATGAAGAGAAATGGCATGAATGTGAAAGTAAGCTGGAATGGAAAACATAGGAAAAGAAACTATCACTGAGCCAACTAGCAACACCAGTGTTTTGTGTCTTTTAAAGATATTATGCAGAGGTAAATATTAGTACTTCTGTGAATATGGAGCTTTTCCCAAAATCCAAAATACAACATGGGAAAAAGATGGATCTTTTAGGTAGAACAGTGGACTGATGGGCAGAATAGGCTGGAACCATTCTGCAAGATGTGGCATAATCAGTGGCATAATTCATTAATAGAAATGGTGAAGTTAAGAAATGAAAGGCCCTAAATACAGAAGTGAAAAATTTTGACGAAATCATGAAGAGCAGTGGGTTGTGGTCAGAGATAAATCTGAAAGATGACCTGAACAAGAAATGTTTTAAATTACTTTCAGGAAGCTAGAACTGCCAAAAAGAAGGGCAACAAGAAAGTAAGTGTTGATGGCAAAAGAAATTGAGCTTCCGGAAAAGCATTATAATAATGAAAAGGCCAAAATCTAGAGGTGATGTGGGAAGACTGAACCAAAGATAACACATAGAACAAAAGGAAATGGACTCAAGTTTCCCAGGGGAGTTTTAAACTGAGTATTAAGAAAATATTCTTCACAGAAAGGGTTGTCGAGCACTGTAGCAGGTTACTCAGGGAGGTGGTTGAGTCACTGTCCCCAGAGGTACTTAAAAGACACGTAGACATTTTAGGGACATGGTTTAGTGGTGGACTTGGCAGTGCTGGGCTAATGGTTGGATTAAATGACCTAAAAGGTCTTTTCCAATCTATATGATTCTATGATTTGTGATACTGGAAAAATTTGGGAAGAAGGCAGAGATTCATGTAGAGGGAAAACAAGCATCAGTTTAGCAGTCCTGAGTTTAAGATTATAACTATGCAACCAATAAGCCAGAAAGAATATTAAAGGTGTGGTTTTCAAAAGATGTCTGGATTTGCAAAGCACTCCTGAAATTTCTCATCCCAAAGTAGCTAAACGTGTGCAAGACTTGAGACAGTAGGAGATGGGCCAGAAAGTCAGGTCCTTGTTGGATCCATGCAAAGCACTGGAAGTACAAGGGGACCACAACAAAGTGAAGGAAAGCTGAAAACCTGTAAAGGACTGTGTTGCAAAACCCTCAACGTGAACAGGGCTTTAAGAACAAATGGTAGTGAAGTTGGAAAAGCAAAGGGGCAGAAGATGTAGTAATATGCTAAGGTGTTGTATTAGTCTGCCTCCAGCTAGTCACAAAGCTTGTTCATGCATCGTATATACAGAAAATCTCTACCTCACTAAATTTTATTTTACTTTATTTTAAATTAAATTTGACCAAGATGTACCTATATAATATTCATAATGTTTCCATCTGCCTAGAGCTTTAGACTTGCAAGCCCTTAAAAAGAAGAAAACATCTTGTATTAAATTTTCCAAGCAGCCAAAATGCTGCTGCTCTTTTTTTTACCCTGTAGTTTAAATTTAAATTTATGTTTCTAAATTTACATATTCAAAAACTTAATCTGAAACCTGTTTGGAATTTGGATGTCTCTTTTTATCACATTTTGTTTAATGCAGCTACTTCTCAAATTGAGGCATCACCCCTGCAGCTAGTGGACGTCAAAGGACAAAAAAAAATTGCTTGAAAGAAAAACTGAAGCCACATTTCTATTCTGCATTTGAGCTGCTGACATTTTCTAGATAACACCAAGAGATGTCAGAATACTGGCTGTTAAAGGAGTCTATGTTTGGAGCCTATTAAGCTGAAGTCTGAGTGTGAAGGGAAATGTGAAGACTTCTGGAGGGACTGACATATACCATTACTTGCTATATTTCAATTTTATAGGTAAAAGGAGTTTTTCCCTACTTTTCTTTCCCAAGAGTTAAACCTAAAATGTGGCAGGTCAGCGAGAGCCTGTAATTTCACTCTAATTCCTCTGTATATTCAAAGGTTACATAATACAGCCCTTGCCCTTCTGATGAAGAAAGCCTGGGAGGAACTCTCACCAGAAGCCTCTTACTCTCTTATTACTGTCAGAGGCCACCACTAACCTGTCTTCTCCTCTGACACCAGTAATTCTGCCTCTTTAATGCTCCCACATTATGTTGCTCAAGGTCCAGACTGTCTGTTCTTGTTGTTAAAGATGTAGTTCCATCAAGTTCTTTAGAGTTACACCGGTGTAAAGGCATCTGGAAGGAGAAGGGGGGCTCTGAGTGTCTTGTTCAGGTCTCTTGTATGCCATGTAACGCAACCAGAACGATCTTGGTCTTGCTTCCTAAGCACTCTCTCATCTTCTTATGCAGTGGTAAGTGTAGGGAGGAAATTGGTTTCCTGTCAGCTGAATTCTCTCTGGCGCTCCTTGGCATGCAAAGGAAGTCTGTCAGAGCACCCCTCCAGAGACCACATTCCCGTCCCTCACTCCTTGCTCCAGCTCCTCTGTCCCATGCCCAGGAAGGAATGTCTCAGCACAGACCTTCCCCCCATGCATTGCACATGGCAATGAGCCTGCGACATGCTAACAAAAATCATGAAGGATTGGAGAAACCAGCTTTCTACTTCCAGGACCAAGCTGCTTTTCTACAAAGCCAGTCTATCATGCTCTGCCACACTGACAGGCTTGGAAAGGCTGCAAAGGGCTGGGTTGGGTGCATATGGTCAGGGAGGGTGCATAGGGCTGGGCAGAGCTGCGCCTGGACTGAGAGACCCAGATGGATTCTGTCCAGCCCTATCCGGGATGTCTCTGCCTGCCTGCTAATCTTCATCTTAGGTTAACCGACAGCTGGTGCCATTTAATCAGAGGCACCATTCCTGTAGGCCCTCCGCACTAATGAGACTCCTGAACTCTATTGTGCTGGATAATGCAGATCTATCAGTTGCTTCCTTCAGTTGTTCCCAGAGCCTTTTGTGTCCGCCGGTTTATAGATTTTCCTAAATATTGTTTCTGACTTCAAAGATTTGTAAAAGCATTTGAACATCCATCACATCTGAGCAAGAAATATTACAGAACAGCTTGTCTGCCTGCATAGCAGCTGGCCAGAGATTTTCTATTGAAGCTCCTGCCCAGTGTATACTACACTTAGCATTGATATTCCCCACTTACCTGCACCTGCCTGCCCTTCCTCAATAGCACTTCTGTTGCCTGCCTCAAAGGCAGTAAGGGTGTGTGTCTGCCTGACTGAGATTGCTACAGGGCCACACAGACCCTTTGCCAAGCTGTGGGGAACTTAGAGGAAGCAATTTGAGCAAGCAGAGGTGCACCAAGAAATGCACACCTCGGTCTTGAAGGCTCAATCCAAGCAGAAGCAGCCCAAGAACCTGAAATCCTTTGTATATGCCCATATTAACAACGTATTAACTAATCTGAAGCTCTTTTCGCCAAATGTAGTTTTCCACTGATGCTCTTCAGGAACTAATTCATCATTTCCTCAGTTTGGATCTTTGTGTTGTGACTTGCAGTGATGAAGGGTACAAGTGGTGAGGGTAGGTAGTGTCTTTACCAGCACCAAGCCGGTCCCTGGGAAGATCTGAGTGTATTATAAGTGGCTGAAGCCTTACTGTGATAGCTGTAGGCCCTTGATTAGCTAGGCCAACACCAACTTAAAATGTAGCAAAAATGTGCTACTTCAAGGGCGAAACACAAGAGGCTAAATGCTTTTCACCCTAAGCAATAACATGCGGCTCTTCCCAAGAGCCATCAATTATCAGCTCGTATGGGTGAGCTAGTCGGGAAAATAAAAAGGCCTCATTCTCATCTCAGGCTAGAATCATGAAGAAGGTAGTCCATCAAACTTGCTTCACCTAAGAGGTGCAAATGCAATGCAAATGAAATATGACACCCACACAATTTTAGGGTTTTAACTTTTGTCTTAGTTTGAAGGAAAAAGACTGCTTGAAAATCCAATAGATATGCTAGAGGAAAGAAGAGAAAAATATGTGAACATTCCAACTAATAATGCGGAAGGAAAAAGTATTGCTCAGAAAAATGAGACGATATAAACCCCTAAATTACCTTCAAGCATGTGTTCAAGGTCATGTTTATGTTGTTTTGCTCAGCTTCTTTCTTTCTATTTCTTTCTTTCTTT
>VZRV01009278.1:640968-653839 GCA_013398115.1 Falcunculus frontatus
TTTCTTTCTTTCTTTCTTTCTTTCTTTCTTTCTTTCTTTCTTTCTTTCTTTCTTTCTTTCTTTCTTTCTTTCTTTCTTTCTTTCTTTCTTTCCTTCCTTCCTTCCTTCCTTCCTTCCTTCCTTCTGAAAAGGGAATTTAGAATTAGAAAAGAGAATTCTTTCTATTTATTTCTACTCAGATTTATAAATATACATACTAGGAAATATTAATATTTTTATATAAATATTTTGTATATGTGGGAGCTGATTTTATTCAGCATTTTGAAAATCCTTAAGTCTGCTGTTTATTTTGATTATTTATCACTTTGCAAACGGAATGCAGGCACATGGAGCTCAGAAAAAGATCATAGTCCAGCTCTCCTCAAGATTACTTTTTCTTCTTAATCCTCAGGGACCTGATTGAATTTTTCTCTGTTTATTATTATTTGATATTTCTTCTTAATGTTCTATTTATTTATTTAGATTTATAAATGATACCACCATGCTAAGGGCAACTGTCCTCTCTGAATCATTCCTCTTGTGCTCATGACATTTGTGCAAACCTCATGTCTGCCTGATGTGTTTCAGCTCTCAGTTGTAAACTACTTCAGGCCACTGTATCATTTAATTTTTTACTCACTTGGCCAAGCATCCTGAAACTGGCTGCATAACATTCTATTTGACATTAAGCCTCACATGTACTTTACAGTCTCTGAATTCTCTGGGGCAATAGCTGTCTTTTGAAATTATGTATAGTGGGGCCAGCATAATTGGGCCTCAGGCCTCGAGATGGGTCTCCAAGGCACTGCCACAATGCAGTGTATACTTCTTACAGCTGAGGAGGTGGATCACTAGAATAAGTGCTGAATTCTCTGTCCCTTGGCAACTTTGCTTTCCTGATGAAACACATGCCGCAGCTAAATGTGAGTTCAATGCAGGGGTAAGTGATGACCTTTAAGGGCTTAAGGAGATCAAAAGAGATGATCCAGTGGTTCCTCCCAGCCTTCAATCCATCAGCCTATGAATGCCAATAAGAGCAAATCAAAAGGCGTCTCTGTGAGAAGGTCTCCATGGCCACTGCTTCAGGAATGCTACAGGAGTTTTGCTGGAAGACTTCTTCAGGGCTGAGGCCTGGTGTAACTCTGCTTTCAATGAACAGGCACAACCTCAGGGAGAATACATCTACCTGGGGTGGTGGAAAAACTTGTCTCTAGGAAAATGTCACCTTAACTAAGCTGGAGGTATGACAACTCTACTACTGATTCCAAAGTGGTGACACAAATAAATGAATCAAATTCCCCACACAATTTTTCGGAGCAAACAACCAGGAATAGTGGATCAGTTTTGAATTGTTGACTGTCTAGCTGTTGATCCTCCTTTAAATTCTCACCAGTTTTGGAGTTGCTCATTTCTGCTGGCTCTGGGTTAACATTGTAATTCAAAATAATCTGCAGCTAAAAGCAAAAAAAATACCATCAGGACATTATGTGCAGGTGTGGTTCAGGCAAGACAAGGAGTTAGAATCCTAGACTGCACAGCTGTGGAAAGCATGCTAAGTAAGGCAGGGAATATGCAATATCCCCAGACACCCACCAGTAGGTCTTTGAGGCAGAGCTGAATCTCACCTTGTTCGAGCCCAGAAGGAGATTCTGTGTGGAGAAGTGTGAGTCAGTATGTCCCTGGCTGTTGACTTTATGCCCTTGCTGTATCTTTGCAGTCCACTGCCAAAAGCAGTAAATTACTTATGGACATGGAAAAAAGGGGCTGCCTTTTTCAATCACCCTACTTGCTTAAGCAGCAGGCATCAGAAGTAATTGGCAACAAGAGCAAAAAATAAACTTTGAGCAACCTTATCCTCCCACCAAATCCCTTCCTAAACATGTATTTTTTTGCAAGAAGATAATATTTCTAGTAACAACAAAGCAAATAGAGTTCAGTGCTCTGTAAACACGAATGCACACAGACACACATGCACATGAGCCTTGGAATAAAATTCTGTAAAAAAGCACTTCTTCCGATACTTCCCAGTGATGGAGTGAGAAATCATTACTTTTGAGAAATTGTTTTATAATGTAAAAACACTGGAAGTTATAGTTATGACTTTCCAGCACAAATTATGTTCAGGTTCTGCTTGAGTCAAAGACGCATCAGGGAGGGCTAGAAATGTGAAACTGGTGTGGTTTTGCTTTGACTCACCTCCTAGAATGACACGGCAACAAATTCTTCTTCATTTAGCATGTTTGCATTATTTTGGCACAGAAACATCCCTACTTCTCTGGCATGATTTCATGACAAATTGTTTGATCTTCACCTCCGCATTTCTGCAAGGCCTGACTTTTTTCTCCTGCTGCTACATGACACTTTACTGACTTCTGCCCATGCTGGTGTTGCCATTGCTCTGGGAAGCCAACAAAGACAAGTCTGGGTGACCTTAAGCTGCCCCAGGGGACCGTAAGCCTGCAGGACTCTCCCGATACAATTTAGCTGCTGTCATGGTTTAACCACAGCCAACAACTAGTACCACGCAGACTCCAACTCACTCCCAACCCCTCCAATGGGAAGGAGAGGAGAGTCAGAAAAAAAAAAGGAAAAACTTGTGGGTTGAGATAGAGTAGTTTAATAATTGAAATAAAATAGTAATATTATTAATAACAATTAATAATAAATAAAATGCAAGATAATAAAAACAGAGGAATAAACCCCAAGAAAACCAAGTGATGCACAATACAACTGCTCAGCATCCACTGACAAATGCCCAGCCCATCCCCGAGCAGTGATCAGTAGAACCCAGCCAACTCCCTCCAGTTTATGTAGTGAACCTGACGTTCCATTTTATGGACTATCCCTTTGGCCAGTTTGGGCCAGCTCTCCTGGCCATTCTCCCTCCCAGCTTCTTGTGCACCTGCTTGATGTCAGAGCATGGGAAACTGAGTAGAACTTTACTTAGGGTAAGACCTACTGAGTGACAACATCAGTGTGTTATCAATATGATTCTCCTACTAAATCCAAAACACAGCAATGTACCAGTTACTAGGAAGAAAATTAACTTCATCCCAGCTGGAACCAGGGCAGCTCCAGACATCTCAGAAGTGCTGGCAAGACTGAATTTTGTTGCAAAAGAGCATCAGTAGAGCCACACAAGTGTCCTGGAGAGTCACTCTTTTCACTCTGCTATGGCAGGGGTTTCAGGGGAGCAAAGGGTGGATGACAACAGTTGCAGGGAAAACCTCTGATCTTTACTACTGCTGTTAAAAGCCATGGCCCCACATGTCCTGATTCCTCCAGCAACAGCCACCAGGCTGGCTCTCCAGGGCACTCACACTGAAAAAGGCACTGCAGGATCCTGAACTCACTCTGGTTTCACCAGCAGTCTGTTGCCATAGGCAACTGCCTATTTTGCCTATACCTAGAGCTGGCCGTGAGCAGTATGCACAGCAGGATTGCTGTGATGAGATTAGCACACTTTATTATACTATCCCTGCTCTTATCACCAACCCCAGCTCTCACAAATTCAAGATAAGGAAATTTCCCTCATGTACTTACCATGGTCTTGAACAGGACTTTAGAGAGAAGCAGTGAATGCCACAGTATTCACATTTACATGGGAAAATTTAGGGAATCATTGCTATTCTTGTTTTCAGGTCCTCTGAACCTTTCAATGTCCCAGTTCTGGTCTGGTTGCTTATCAGTTATCCCAGCTTGAGTAGCTTGAGGGCGTCCTCTGTGCACTAAGATAATGTCAGTATGGGACCAAGGCATCATAATCCCCTCAACAGTAGCCCGTAATATTTTCCATTCTAAACCACCAGGAATAGCCTGTTTCTTAGGCTGGCTTTAACCCATGTAACCGCTTCCCTTTTGGCAGCTGGGATAGAGCTCTACATCAGGTAAGCATACCTGTTAACTTAAGGGAAGGTGAAACATCTCTAAATCTCAAGGAAAACCAAAACAGGACATGCTCCCTAGAGAGTCAGACAAGCAACCAAATCACCGCCGCTTAACACATCACCATCCACCAGCTGAGCAGCTCAACTGCAGGCACAGCAGCATTGCACTACCATGGCCTGCCTTGGGATCACCACTTGGAGATGGAGCTGGCTCTGAATTAGTGAACCGAAACCCTTTCTTACATGTATTTTCCATTTAGGTTCCTCAATCCTCATTGAAATACCTTGTTGATTCTGAGGAATACCCCACTGAATGTAGCCCAGATTGTCAGAGATGTTGCTTTTTAACCGGAGAGGCATATAATTAATTTGAAAATCTTAGATTTTAGGTCCTTCAATTCTTGCATACCTTAAAAAGTCTAGGCCTCAGACTGGGTTCTGCAGAGAGATATTTATGTAATGTGAAATTCTGTTGCATTAAACAACAAATACAGGCCTATGTTGACCTGACAACGATCTTTTTTAATAGTAGAAAATCATCAAAATAAAGGGCAATGCAAATGCAGATGATTTTGTTACAGTAGATTTGATCAAACAAAACAGACAATATAATTAACCAGTGATTAGATTAAGTAGAAGTCTCTACATTGAGTGATGGATAATTAACTGGAATTGTATTTACTTATTTTTTTACTGTACTGCAGAACAAGGCACATCTTTGCCTTTCTTTCCTTTCACTGCAGTCTTAATGAAACAAAATTATTCTGAATGTCTTACACAGCATCTAGGCCTCTAAGTAAAGACGGTAAGCTGGAAAGGGAAAACCAGCCCTATACGGAGATTTAGCTGTTGATCAATACTGTTTGGATAAACCTCATCCAAAGGAACAGTTACAACCCTGGCTTTTCAGAGCTGCTTGGCATTTACAGCTCCAGCTGAGTGGAATGTGAGCTGCAGGTGCTCAGCCCTTTGGAGAGCCATGCCCTTATTGTTCAAATGTAATTTATGCTTGAGAACAAGCAAACAAACATTCAAGGCAACTCCTAATTTCTGCACCTGAGTCAATTCAAGACTTATTTTTATCAAGGCAAATGCACAGAAGGCAATGGTGCACAGCTGATCAACATCCATAACAGACATGAATCTTGTACTTTGAAATCCTTATCAGAAATGGTTGTGGTGACTTTTAAGAGTAGGCTATGTAAGAGACAGTCTTTTAAGATTATTTAGTTCAATCCTTTCAAGAACTGTGATCTGGAAGATTGGTTTGGCTGCCCATCACTACTAAGAAAACCCTATACTACTGAAGAAGCCCTTTTGATAACACAGCTTGTCAAATATTAGATGTAATTTTAATTTTTCAAGTATTTTATTAATTGTGTGTTTGCCAGAGGCTCTGTGGTATCCTATAAAAATTGTCGTAGCAGGCATTCATTAGGTTTACCATAAACATGGGTTGCATATTCCCACATTCTTTTGTTCTGAACGTGTAACAGTTAACTTGATTAAATATCTACTGGCAGAATTTCTCTCCTAGCTGTGGGACTACTGTCTGTCTGTCTGTCTAGACACTCTTACTGCTCTGATTGCCATGGCACCTCAGTGCATCCAGACCTGAGGATATCTGAGGAGGAGTTAATAAGCATTATCTCTTGCTAGGTCTCTGCAGAGGATGCTTCTGCCAAACTGCAGGGGACAGCAGACAAGAGCAGATGAAACCAGCATGATTCCTCAATGCGATGAGCTACCTGATGGGAAAAGCCAGTAGGACAGTGTGGAAGCTCTGGCATCTCTTTAGCAGTGCCTTGCAGACAGCCTCTGGCCAGGTGGCAGGGCATTCGTGTGTTGGCTTATATTATGCAGGCATTTTTCTCACTTGTGTGCAGAGACAAGCAAAGCTAGAACTACTGCAAGCTCTGTCTTAGTGAGGATGCCAAGGAACACCATGTGGAGGCGGGTGAATTCTGGATGAGCAAGTGGGTAAACAGAAAGTCTGAAGTGCCAGGGGTAGCCTAGGGGCATTCCCTTAGGGAACAAACAGCAGCTGAGATAGAAAGTAAGGCCTCACTACAGCAACCAGCTTCTGGAACTGATCTAGGATATCAGCTAGACTTTTACCAAAAAGGCCTGGTTGACCAGGTGATGCATGTGCCTGCAGTTGCTGTATTTTAAGTCTACAATTTTGGTCCTGGAAATGCCAGCCCATGAATTCACCCATTTGGTTGTAAAACCTGGGATCACTTTTATGGTGCAGACTTTATTTTCACTGGCACTGAGTGCAAGCCAGCAACAGATAAAACCACACCTTGTTGATGCTCAGGGCTTGGGTCTTGATCCCCATGATGTTATTAAGAAAACTTCTACTGTCTTTCATGTGAGTAAGCTTTTAACTAGTTCAGCTTGTATTCAGTCCTTATTTACATCTGAACAACCACTCTGACCAAAAAGGACTGTGACAATGAGAGCGAAATGTGACCTCTGGTTTGTACTGTTTCAGCAGTGACTCTCACAGTTCTCAGCCTCTCTCTTCTCACATGGAGTTACTGTACTTTTAACCTTTCTCACTAAAGTCTGTTCAGAGTAACAAGAAAATGGATGGGACTATATCAGAAACTCCTGATATTTCTGTCATGAAATATTTAACAAGTACTGATGCTGAAAAGGCTGATTGTCAGGAGGATGTGTATTTCCTAAATAACATTGGCAAAATAATATAATTGCAGCATACTGCTTTCTATGGACAGAAATCTCAGTTGAATTCCTCCCGTCTTTCTCTTCACAAGGCCACAAAGGTCAAGAATTGCTTATAAGCAATAGGAGAGTGTTTTCCACTGTCCAGCAGCCTAGATGTATCCTGACTCCATCTCACAATAAAGCCCGGGCACATATCTTGTCCTGACCTCCTACTCCTTTCTCCTCGTCTTCCTTTCTGGAAGGCCAGATATCTAGATGTAGGAAAGGCAGCCTCACTGTCAGCAAGGAAGGAGTTGTAGGAGATGAAGGAAAACTTCTCCAGTTTTGTGGAAGCAAGGAACAGGGAGAATAAATAGATGTGAAATGAGAAATGTCAGATACCAGGAAAAGAAGAAGTAGTGCCCATTTTTTTTTCTTCTCATTGGTGATATATACTTGCAGACAACAGCCTAGGAATTGAGGGGAACACTAATGAATCTTTCTGAGTTGTGTCTATGGCGCTGATTACCGCTGTTCCCTCAGAAGTCTCCCGTATTTATGATTTGGAGATGTTTTCAGCAGGCAATGAAATATTAGTCGCTATTTAAAAAATGTACCACATAATTGCAGAAGATGGCATGTTCCCATTCCAATTAGAGGTGGATAACTGTAACACCTGAAGGAGCCTTGTGTGCCATTTGGAGGTAAATATGGCTCTTTGTAAAGGAATTTATGCATAGAAAAATGCATAATATACTTGTGAATGGTAAGGTTTTGATGTAAAACACTGAAGTAAAAGAATCACTATCCCGTGGAGAAATCTGAGTTTGAGATATTTTTCCTAAAAGGATGCAAAATATATTGCTGGCAAATCATGTTCTCCTTTATTGCTTGTATATCAATATGGCAAGCAGAACTTCCTACCTCAGAAAAGTTTGTCCTTAGCTTTTCATATTAAAATCACAAGAACATTCAGATATGTCAATGGTTCATCTTCAACCAAAGCCTGTCTTCATCCATTAACCATGCTTTCAACCATTCCCCAGCACTGAGGCCAGCTAGCATGAGCAGCTCATATTGCCTTAAAACAACATGGCTATTGCAAATTATATATTGGGAATAGGACTGTTCCCAGTAAATAGCTAAAGCAGCTCAAAGCAAATGCTGAGGTGTGTCCTAACCGATAGGTTATGTAGGGGAAGTGTAGGGGCCTGTATTCAACGCATACACAGTCTTTTGATGTGTAGATCAGATGGGCAGATTCTAATATCTGCATGTTGAAGATGGTTGCTGAAAGGTGCAATAAAGTGACTAAATCCATGCTTTTGCAGATTCAGCCCATACGAATTTATGTAAAGCTCACACATAATTTGCATCGTAGAATTAATACCATCTAATCAGCTTGAGCCTATACTGTAGCAATATGTCAGGTACCAGGTACCTGGAAACAGCAAATGAACTTAAAATCAACTGAAAATCCCACTGATTTGTGAATGGAACTACATCTGGACCCTCAGCAAAAAATGCAACCAATTCTGCATCTTCAGTTTGTTCTTGCATTGGTGAGGTGTTGATAGGACTACAAGGGCCAAATTCAGGGCTTTGATTAAGCAAATATGGATCTGCTCTCTTGACAGGACTGCACTTGCTTGCCAGAGGTCTGATTCTGACCCAAGATCTTTGTACACCATGTTTATGCTGCTTTTTTTTGCTTAATTGTATAGTGCTGAAAGACCTTTGAACAAACTTGTTTTATAGAAGGGAATAGAAATATATGTGGGGTATGACTGCAGGCTTACAGGCAACAGAAATACCTGAAAAACCCTCTGTTCTTCTATTGATCCAAAGGAGTGCTTGAAACATTACTATGGCAACAATTCTTACCCAGTGGAAGGAGCATGCCATTATCTGTACATAGGAACAAAACAAGAGGAGGCATTTTTCAGAACTAGTGTCCACCTCCCCTTGACCACTACAGATGTGCTGACCTTCTGGCACGAGCTCCTGCTGTAGGAGCTTTCAATGAAAAATGGCTTGCAGAATTATTTATTGGTCCATGCACAGAGAATAAAGAAATTCTATTGACCAACAGAGTCCTGACACAGAAAACAGCACTGCATGGAACTACTCTTTTCTAAAAGTATCAAACATCTTTCTTACCTCTTTTACAACCTCGGTTACTGGTGTGAATAAAAGAGACAGGGCTGCTCTGGCTCATTCTAAATGTTGTCTGTGTCATTTGGCTGCACTCAACCTTTCACAACTACAGCTATTAACTCAGAAAACTATTGAGCATCTAATATCACCGTATTCTTACTGACAATGGGTTCAGGCTCAAGTACAAATCTGCTGGCACTGAGTTCAGGCTTAAGTACAAATCTGGCATTGTGGTAATGGTGTTATTTGGTCTATTAATTAGCATCTAGACAAATAAATTCAGCAAGAAACTATTTTGCATCATGTGGCTAAATTGAAAGTCCACATCCCATACGGCCTGAAGGCAGAGTTGACGGTTAATCATATTCCAGATGTTTGTAACACTGAAGAAGCTCTGTCTGCTGCTCCTAGCTGCATCTCTCATCCCCAGCTTCACATATGGATAATTTTAAGAAGTACTGTGACTCTGCCCACCTCTCCTAGCTCTGGGGAGGAGAGTGATACTGGCTACAAGTCCAGGCAGACTGTTCTTCCTGCAAATGGCTGAGAAAAACGATTGTGTAGGAGATGGTGCCAAACGAGGAGAGAAAAGGAGCAGCCTGGAAGAAAGCTTCCAAATCTGCACTCCCACTGCAGAAACACTTTATGGCTGTCCTGAGGCTGGGGAGAGGAACAAGCAGCTGCAAGCTCTTTCCAAGCTGTTTGTTTGCCAGTCTTTTCTCCGGGCAGCCTGTGGAACAACCAGCTGTGAGAGCAACACAAGTAGGTGGAACAGCTCTGCCCACTTGGGAGATCACTACTGCTCCACAGGGCCACTTAACAGCACAAGCTAAGTGGGTGTTGCTCATTGGTATTAGTATTTTTATCCCCTTTTTTATAAAAGCAGAAAGGTAAGAAGTGTCAGTAAAGAAGGAGGCAGAACCTGGGCAGAACAATCTGTACGAAGAGGCCAAGACTAACACCAAGTACGTGAAGTACAAGACAGGAACAGGAAAGACACTGCTACTAACTAGTAATATTGGAAAAAATGTCCAAAAAGCCATCCACAAGCCATTTACTAGGTCCCAGCCCAAAAAGCTGAGTTCTTACTTACTGTGTACAAATGGCAAAACCCTATTTCTTCTAAAGATGTATTTAACCCTGCTGTTCCTGGAAATTATTCATCTTTACTTCATGATAACTGTCCCCTGCATCCTATCACAATCATCAGCAGTATATATGTGTATCTGTGTGTAGATATAGTTTTATTTAACACATAAATACACATAGACAGGAAAGCATGTAGAAAATGTCTTGATGAAAGCAAAACCATAACACACATTTGGATTTAATGTATTTGATCAGTCTTTTTCCATTCTCTAGACACAGTGGTTTTATTCAATATTAACTTTTTTTCCTATTTCTAGGTGACTTTGAATCCTGAAGGTATAGAAATAGGAGCTATTATTAAGGATCTAATTATTATTTTGACAACATCAACTTTGGCAGCTTCATGAATGAACTTTGTTGAATAAATGATGATTCATTACCCATCAAATCGTATTTTCCCACTTATCCCGCTTTCTCTGCCTTCAGTATCTGAGAGCCTTCCAAGTATTTTATAAAAGTAACAATCTTTCTTCTCGCCTTTAGGGAAGTAGCTTGATCAGGTCAAGGAATTTTCTTCCATGTTTTCTGTTGCATAAGTGAAAGTAGGTGTCCTGTGAAGAAATTTTTAAGGAAAGGCTAAATCAAACAAATAAAATATATGAGTAGACTCAAAGGCAGGGAAAGCTCTGTTCATTTTCAACTCCCGTGAAAGCAAATTTCAGAGCCCAGGCCCAGCTCTGCACTCACAAGCAATCCCATGTTGGCTGTCAGCTGTGTTTCTGTGTCCTGGGGAAATGCAATTGCTGACAGAGGACATAATCACTGAGGAGGAAGTTCTAGCCCAGACAGCCCGGGATATCCGCAAAGGCTTTCTGAACACCAAAGCAGAGCCTGTCCACATGGATTCTGTGTAATGTGTGGGAATATCACTTACAAAACCTGGTTTTGCCTTGCAGGGAAGTTTACTGAAAGCAGGCTCTTATATTCTCTCCTGCTGACCCTGCATCCTGTTGTCCGATGTGCTCATCATATGCAATAACCAGTCTCCTGAGCGTGGGTGCACTTTTAGGTCTGCACAGGGTTCTGGTAGGTGGGGGGTTGAAAGGCGCTGTGGAAATCCTAGGGTAGTATTTTAAGAAACTGGAGTGAGCCACACAAGCTTGAATCTAGATCTGCCTTTTCTGGACTTTGGAGAAGAACTGAGATTCCTCAGCTGTAACCAAACTGTTGTTATCCCGGACCATCTATAGCAGGCAGTGAGATCCTTTTGGTGCCGCTCAGTTTGCCACCCATTTTATTCACTGGAGCTCGCGCTCCAGGACGAGGGACAGCAGACTGAGGGGCCACAAACAGCTCTCACTCTGACTGCGAGCGTCAACCCACGAACTCGTGCTCCCTGGACCTGCCAGCCCACATGGGCATGGAGGCACGGAGGCACGGAGGCACAGACCTGCCTGCACATCTGCCCTCATGGATACTCCCGCAGATCCGGTGATCTCCACTCCCACCGAGAGCAGCTTCCCTCTCTGGAGTCGGGGGTCGCACAGCTGGGCTGCAGGGAGAGAGGGTGTTCTGTCCTATCGAGCAGCAATTTGCAGGCTGCCCGGCATCGTGCTTCCCGAGCCAGGCTGAATCACCGCCAGGATGCAGCAATCTCTCCCTGGTGTCAGCTGCTGGCAGTGGGAAGGTGTCGGAGTGTATTATTAAGCCATCACAGGGCACTCCTGAAGGGAGAGGCTGGGGAGACAGGGAGAGCTCTGGATCTGCTCTTCAGTCTCATCGCCAAAATAGGGGGCTACTGAGAGTCGGATCCCTGCAAACCCTCTCTCTCTGCCATCAAGCAACAAATTGCACAGGTTCAGAGATGATGTGCTCTCAAGGGCAAAGCCCATGGAAAGATTTCCATCCTGGGAAACCCACATCTCCTTCACTGTCACTTGTCTTACTGCTTTGGGGCTGGAGTCGTGCTGCTCCCTCTCCCCTCTGCACTTTGACCTTCAGGACTCTCTAAGTCCTAAAGCCACAATACTTGGTAAAAAAAGATGTGCAGCTCAGGAGTGAGTGAGTGAGCGAGCGAGCGAGTGAGTGAGTGAGTGAGTGAGTTCCCCTCAGGTTCATAATCATGACTTTGAGTGCTCTCAGTGAACATTTTTAGTAGGATTTCTGTGGGCTTTTAAAGTGTTTATCAAAATATTCTGCACGTATGCTGTGATGTGGCTTGTAATTAAAATGGGGTATAATGGCAAAGATTTCTGTTCTACACAGGTTTTACAAGGATTCCAAATGTCGAGAGGCATACAGGCTGCCTTTGCTGTGCTGGTACTAATTGCAGCCCCCTGACAGGAATGTAAATGCAGTTTCTTAGCACATTCTTATCACAGCATGTGTGGGATTTACATATATAACTCCTATTAATGCTAATGGAAGCTTATATACATAATTATTTTTGCATAGGGCTAACACTATATTTTTATCTGAACCTGATGCAACTGGAACCAGACATCTTACATAAGTAGAAAGATCTGTAGTTTCTTACTGGAAGCTTTCTTAACATTTTGGTTCAATTAAAATGGATGGAGGAAATGAAAGTAAAGAAAGCAATACAAGACTTTGTATTGTGATATTGGCATTGAAGGTTCATGTAATTCATATGAAAAGTATTATATTTTATTCAATGATCCTATTTCCCTCAAAGTTTCTTTTAGTGGCTTTTAAAATAAATTTCATTACATCAAAATCAGGATTTGGGTTTCCTGATTAACTTGTTAGTTTAGAATTAATCCACTTTTAATATTTAGATGTGTTTAAATGTTTATTTTGAGTAATACTACTTAGAAAATGCAGTATCTTTTCTATTTAGAGCTGCCATCAGTTCATCACTATAAGTCTCTGAAAAAAGGATCTGTGCTGCACCTTTTGGTGCTCCTGCAGCCAGGAGCATCCTGAAAGGGTATCATGTTTGGTATCTTCTTTATTATGAGAAGTTTGCTTTTGCTGGTTAGCAAAGTACCTCAGCTTCCTATTAGTAATAGCTGACGTTTTGTGTCTCTTCTTGTTTCTAAAGCTTTTTTTTTTTTTTTTTTTTT
>VZRV01009282.1:0-123717 GCA_013398115.1 Falcunculus frontatus
CGGCCCCGGCTGGGGAGCCTAAAACAAAGGGGAAGTGCGGGCTCTCCCCGCCCTGGTCGCCGTCGCGCGGTGCCGGGGGACTCGGGGAGCGAGTGGGAGGGGAGAGGCAGCCCCGGCCGCGCGGGTTCCCGATCCCCCCGGAGGGTTTTTCCCCTTATTTTTCTGTTTATTTATTTTTTTTTTTACCCTTTTTCGCACTATCTCCTTAAACCGGGGGAAGGGTAACTACGGCACGGAGGGGAGGGAGCGAGGAGAGGAGCTCAGGAATGCGCTCTGGGGGAAGGCAGGGAGGAGGGGAAAGGCTGGCTGGCGGCTGGAGCTCCCCTCCCTCCATCCCTCCCTCCCGCGGCGGCGGGGGACACAGGGGTCCTGCCGGCGCCCTCGGAGCGCTCCGCCGCCCGGCCCCAGGGCCCCCGCCGGGGGGGGCGGGGGGTGTTTGGTTTCGAGATTTGGCTGTTCTGGAAGCTGCTTGGACTTGAATGATTAAGGCGGAGGGAGGCTGAGCTCTTTCTTCAGCTCCAGATCTACCCCACCCCGAACTGGCCACAAACTAATTACGATTTTCCTATATCGCAAGGGAAGCGAGCAAATTCTTCTCTCAGCTATCTTTACCTTTTAAAGAAACTTAACTCGAAAGACTCCTACGTGTGACTTTAGTGAAGGGGGAGAAACAAAAAGGATTACGAAATTGCCTGGTCTGCTCCTGCCAAATGTCCACCCCGACCCCGCACCCGCTCCTGGCGCGGGGCGAGGCCCCCCCCAACTCCCCAATTTTTCCCTAAATAATTTTGTTTAAGGCTAAACTTTTATAAATAAATAATCACCTTTTAGAAATTAAAAAGAAAAGTACGAGCTGGGAGCTTACTGTGTCCCATACGATTTCCCACTTCAGTAACAGACCCACTGTGTTTTAAAGACTAGGTGAAACGCTTGTTCTTAGTATTTTAAATTCGCCTTATAGTCGGCTTCACAGATTTGTTTTTCTTGTCAAAGGCATTTCCTTTCCTACTACTTTAAACCTAGGCTATCTGGAGAGTTAGACCCGTTTGTTTAATCGTATTTGATAGCTTTGGAGAATATGATATGACCATAAATTATTTATACAGCTCCAACTTGTTGGGATTCTTTGTATGAAGTACTGATTTTCGAGATTTTGAGTTGGGGTTCTTGTTTGCGGATGTATTCCTCCTCACTAAAAGAAGTTTGGGAAGTTGTTGACCTCGGAAGAAGAAAGAACTGGTTATATTTGGTAGAACAACTCCCCGCCCTCTGCCAAGACTGTAAAAATGAGATAGCGACTGTAGTACGACACAAAAATAGCATGTCGAGAAAATGCTACCTTCTGAAATAAATGATAGAGGAGTTTAAAAAAACCTAAACAAACGTAGAAGAATACTGAAATACGGATTGTAGGAAGCATTATAGTGGGACCGTCTATTTTTATTTTCAAGACATGTGGAGGAGTTTGAATTTATATTGGGGCAAATGTGGACGTGAAAAGCAAAACTATTTAAAACTCATGTTCTTGGTCACCACAGTGAACAGCCTCTTCAGAGTAGGTAGATTTACAGTAAACATCAGGAAGAAACTTGACCAAGAAGACTCCTTTATAGCACAAATGAGCCTTCCAGAGGCTTGATAATGGATTTTTAAATTCCTGAATCTCTTCAAATTTAAGTATTTGGCCAGAGGAGGCCTGAGGCTGTTTTTTTATTTTCAGAGAACAAAAGGAAGAAAAACATTTCCCGATGCAAAAAGGACACAGAAAAAGGAATGCCTGAAATACTTACATCTTGTCATATATTTTGAAGTATTGAAAACTCTGGAAGTCTGTTTGCAAAGTATTGGAGTTCCAAAACGAGGGCTCTCGAGACGTTTGCTGAAAAAGTTTAAGGACTGTGTTGGAACTGTTCTTCACACTCTTCTTCAAAAGAAAAGCAAATAAAATACTATCTGTGTTCCTCAATGGTCTCTGGAAGAAGCCTGCTATCCCTTTAAGCTTTTCTGCTTTTCCTGTTTACGTTGGCAATTGGGTGGAAGTATTGTGGAGGCAGAAAACTTTTTGGAATGTTGAAAAAAATGTGTCATGCAAATCTCGTAAATTGCTTCAAGACTTCAAAATTTGAACACTAAGGGGCGCCAGTTATTTTTTTTTCTGAGGCGTGAGTCCGCGAGCACCAGTATTGACTCGGGCAGTAAAATTATCAAATCTGGTAGAAGACGCCAAAGAATGACAAAATACTTGAATATTTGTGCAGGTATCTGTATTTGCATGGACCTCCATGTATTGTATGCTTCCAGGCAGTATTGCATAGGTGGAATAGGCAGTAGCAGTGTACAGCTGAGAAGTTGGAACAACTGTTTTGCTGTAAAAGACCTATCCTTGGTTGCCAGTGGGAGCTGTGTTAAATGTCTTTAACTCTATGCTCCACTGACATCCTCCAGCAGAAGGGTTTAGTAACAGTGAACTACAGGTTTGCTAGAAAAATATGCAGGATTTAATGTGCTTACTTAAAAGTGTATTATTTCATAGTTTAATCAGTTGTTTCCTGGCACCCTTGAGAATACCAAGTATTTGGGGCAAGTGTGTGTATATATAGGTATATATAATCTAAAAATAAAGTTGCAGGGTTCACATTCCCTCTTTACCCCCTCCACCCAGGAATTTGATTTGCTTCTTCTAGTTTGTTGTTTTGTGCTTTAGGTAGGTGGGGCTTTTTTTTTAGTTACTATACAACCATTTTCCTGAAGGTTTTGTTTATGCTTGAGAAGAATAATATTATGATCAGCCATTGTCTTTTATTTTGTGTGCTGATCAAAATGAAGAAATAAAGTCATAACCCTAAGAATTCAAACAAATAAAAGGTGGGATTGCTTTCCCTACTGGAATGCTAGGGTGTGTTTTTTAAATTATTATTTATTTATTGTTACATGCCAGTATTTAAAAACAGAACTCATATGGGCTTCTGCTGTGATTACTTCTTGTAACTGTACGCAACAAGAGGTTGAAAGGGACCTGCGAGTTTAGGTGAACAGTACATCTAATCTGGTTAGGTTACAGAATGTACATCTGCTTTTTGGGGGAGCATTTCTGTGCTGTGTGTATTATCCAAAACATGTTTTCCTTTCTGAACTCTATCCTACTTTTTGATCTTTGAAAATTTTAGTGCTTAACTAAGTAGATGGTCTCTGTCTTGCAACATTTTGTTTTTGAAGATTAGCTTAAATGTAAGAAGTGTATTGAGGAAACCTTTTTTTCTTTAATAAAAAACTACTTTCATAAAATGCGAAAGTCACAGTTTTGTTTAAGTTACAGTTACTTTTCCATATGTGTGCTTTTAACTTCTTATGTGTAAATAAGGCTCCGTGGATTAACAAGGATGTTTAAAGAGCACATCATAATAACTAGGAAGCTGAATTGTTTTTATCAGACTAGTGCAAACCTGTGGGAAGAGAGGGCTCTTCCTGAATGTGGAATAGGCTGTATTTCCTGTAATTGTTTGCACCATCAAATGTGACCTGATTATTTTTTTGGGGTTTTTTTTTTCTGCTTAAGCTTCTGAGATACTAACTTTTATGATCTTAACCTAGATTATTTTTTTCTGACAACTTGTATATTTTAATACTCCCCTTTGTGGACACTGAATAGAGTTGTACCAATTTTCTCACACTATTTTTAAAAACTAAATCGAACATTTCAAACTCCTCAGTAGCAAGCTGACGGATTGAAATTAATGAGGTACTTCAGTTGTGTTCTTTCAGCAGACTATGAACAAATGTGCCTGACCTATTAACTGAGATCTGCGTAGTTTAATTTTTAAATTTATATTTTGTTTTCTTGAACCTTAGTAAGTGCTTAGACTCTTGCACGTGATTGGAATGTACACAGATCAGATCTGTGGTCTGAACTGTTTTCAGAAAGAGATTGAAGTGGACTTTATCAAGAATTCATTTTGCCTCAGTAACCTATACCTCAAAAACTTACATCTTCCCTTCAAAACTGTGTTTAAGGTGACTTAAAAGCCTGTCTACCTTTAAATGTAAATTAAGCCATGCATCTGCCTATTGGAGGTAAATCTAATTTTGTGTCAAATAGAGTGCCTCTTTTTGTCTACCGGGTATAGTAAAGCTAGTGTAAAAACATATAAGCAGACAATATGAGGATCATTTTTCCTTGAATATTGTGCTCTCTGTTTAGTTTGCTCACTGAGAAAAGTGCATGTGAATTTGGAGGGCCCAGTGCCTGAGTGCAGTTTTTGTGTCAGTCTGATTGTATTAACTACAACATCTGTGTGAAGTAGGGCTAAAGAACTGTGTTCTGGTGTTGTAAATGAGTTCTCCCTGAGAAGTTACCTAGTTACTTTTGTACATGATGTTATTGTTTGTGATTATGTAAATGTAGCCTGTGCTTAGCTAGGGTTTTGCTGACTTGTCAGATTTGATGGAGGGGCAGTTAGCATGTCAGTTTTTTCAGTTGTATCAGATCTTACAATAAACCCCCATTATTTCATTAGAAATATTCTTCTTAATGCGACGTTCAGGAATGAATATTCTTTGGGATAAAGGTGTTAGGAAAGGCGTTTGCCCAGAGAGTCTCAGACTAATTTTTAAATTTGGCATATTAATGTTAAAGTTGTCAAAACAGCCTGCCACAAGAGCATTGAGTATTGTTTGCGTGCTGTTTATCATTAGTACTCTTTTGAATTTGGTTCTTTAATAATCTCTAAAACTTAATGGTCTGTGGTGTTTTTCTGATTTATGAATGTGTTGTAATAACAAGGTTGTAATGCTTCTAGAACTTGTATTCAAAAACCTTGTAAGAGCTATTTTGAGGTGTGGGTGTTTGGTTATTTTTTGGCGGGGGGGAGGGAACGGATTTAATACCTTGGCACAGCCTCTTACGACATCAAACCAAAAGCTCCATTGCACTTAAGAAAAACTGTGGCTTTTTTTTTTTGGTTTGTGGAAAAATATTTAAAACGGCAACAGTTCAGTTCTTTTTAAAATACGTTATTTTTGGAGCTGTATCTGCAGCATTTATAGGATTGCAGTCACCTAGCATGTAACTAAAAAAAGGGTATTTTTTTAACTGATATGAGTTTTAAGTTAGTAAAACAATTATTTTAAGCTCGTGCTTTGAAAGTGGTTTGTTCCCTGTTGCTTACCAATAATTGATTGTTAAAATATCTGTCTTCAGATGGTTTTTTTTTTTAAATGAGAGTAACCACAGTAGACTCAGTTCTGTACAGGAGCTGCTGACCTGTAAAACTGGGAGAGGCCTGTCTGAATTTATCATTTTTGTTTAGTGCTACTTTTTCATTAAGGTTGGAATTGAGTTACATTTTCCTCCTCTGAAATTGAATGCAGTCATTTCTAAAATAGCTGGTGTCATATAAAAATCTCTTGCTGTGGTTAGAAACAACTGACCAAGTGCCGATTAGATTAGGGAGTGGCACGCGGTGCTTTTGCACAAGGGGAAGAACTGGAGGTGTGTTGGTTAGTATTTTAGTAAAAGGGGAAAAAAACCCCTTAAACCAACCATCACCAACTGAGAAAAACTATAGATTTTAAGAGAGCACTTAGAATGTCCTTATTATGAAAATGAAGTTTACATGCATCAAAAGATGGAAAGAAGTTGCTGATGTTTGATGAGTGCTGTGGGTGTGAAGAGAAGGTTAAACATGAAATAGATGGTCACTTTTGTGAGTTAGTAATGTTTTTGACTAGGTTATCTGTTTCAGTCATTCTTAGACTAAAACTTTTTTTCCTTTGAGTGCCCTACACAGTGCCAAGTCAGGAATGGGATGCTTCCAGTTATTTGAATTGTGTAGACTTTGTTAGAACAGCAAGTGCATTTGAATTGTTTTTAATTACTGTCTGTAACCATAAAGTGTTCTCCACTTTTGAGAATGCACACTGATGCAGATATCCTATTAGTTAGATGTATTATTAGATGCTGATCTGGTATATTTCTGTGACTGACAGGATAGACCTGTGTTAACGTTAATTATCAGACCATCCTGACAGCTCAGGCTGATTGAAGTACAACAGGAGTCTGCCATGGAAACTGATGGTTTATATTTGACTGCTTATATGGAATGTTGGAGGGGCGGGAGAGGGGGGAGATGGGGGAAATGCCTTGCCAGAAAAGCTGTGAACTAATGAAATGCCCTCACTCACTGACCCTTGTCTTTATTGAAACATAACTCACAACTTCTCATTTGGGCTGTGTGAATTTTTCTGTATTGATTTTAGTCAGAATGTGAACTATGAAAATCTTCTGTTGATTTTGACAATTTAGTGAAATTTAATAACCCAATGCTAAGAAAACTAGTAGGAATAGTAAAAGTGTCAGTGTTTTTAATCCCCCTGTGCAGTTGGTTATGACAGTAGAAGTACCACACAAGCTACATCTGTGGCTTGCTAGTAGGAGGATCTGTGCTTGTGAGGAACATCGAACCTGTTTGAATCCTGAAACAGATAATAGGTGTAATGTTTATAGTCTGAATTATATACCTTTGCTTTGCTAGGACAAAGAGTGGGGTTGATGAAAGTTAGGCAAAATTACATTTTTACTTTTGACTTCAGAAAATACCCTGTGTAACCCTGTACAGTGCAGTTAAAGTAATGTCCTGGTTTGTGTTTCTTTTGGTTGTTTTTCTTGGGAACCTTTAATGGAAGTGGAGTTAGCTTTTTAATAGCAGAGCTTAGATTTTTTGAGACAATTTATGCACAAATGAACAAAACAGCTGTGACAACACTGAAGAGAAGTAATATCTGGCTTCATTAGCAGAGGTGCCCCTCCACTGTTGTGTTATTATTCTTGCTTCCATTAGAAAGTGTCTTTTGCAGGCTAGCTGTGTGTCTGAGAACAAGACAGCACAAGTTGAAGTGGAGTTGTGTTACTGAAACCTCTGTTGTCTGGGTTCGGCTGTCAAAGTTGCAGCTTTTGTGATC
The DNA here is from genome assembly GCA_013398115.1 of Falcunculus frontatus. Taxonomy (NCBI): domain Eukaryota; kingdom Metazoa; phylum Chordata; class Aves; order Passeriformes; genus Falcunculus; species Falcunculus frontatus. The sequence goes on from VZRV01009282.1 coordinate 6,958, forward strand.
TCTGCAGTTATTTTAGCAGATGTTAGTGGTTGGAATGAGTGTGGTAATGCTAACGGGTTTTTTTATTTATTTTATTCTAGTGGTTTGAAAGAGTGAGTAGGAATTGAAAGTACATTTTCAGTTACTTTTCGTTTGAGAATTGATTTGTTTTTTATACTTGGTGTCAAATAGTAAATTTTGGTTTTCAGTTCAGTACAAAAAATCATTCTCTTGAAGGGAAATGGCAGTAGGTAGCTATTGATGTGTTCTAATGTTTTCGGTGGTGCATAGTTGAGTAGCACCCTGGAAGTCAATTTTTTAAATTGCTTTTAAAAATATTTTTGTCTGTTTTGCAGCTGCACTTGAATACTTCTAGTTTTCTCCATTCTGTAGTTTGAGGGATTTTCTGTTTCCAGCACAGGTGGTACCAGAGCAAGGTTTTGATACTTTGTACTGTAATTGCAGTACTGCAGGAAGTGCCCATGCAGGAAGGTCCTCAGGATACCCTTTTCTAGAAGGGATAAACCATGAAGCAATTTGCGTGATAACTCACTGAAATCTGAGGGTATTAATAGTTGGAACAGGTAACACTTCAGTGGCATGTAACCTTATAAATGTTGATGTTTCTTTAAGACTTGATTTGAAAAATAAAAGCATCCCAGCATGATAAACAGTTAAAATCTTGTTACTTTGCTGGGAAGTTACTTCTACGTAATCTAGGGAGTAATGCATCAGAATGGCTGCTGATGTCAGAGCAGAGGCAGGGGAAGATAATACAGTATTTTATACTCTTACCTGGTAGATCAGTTTCTGGCTTAAAAGGTCAGCTGATAGTCTGTACTGGTCAGAGTTTTTTGAGTTTGTTTTTATGTGGTGCTGGTTTTTTTTTCAGATGGATCAGAGCTGTGATCTCACTCTCCATATGTGATCTCAGAGTAGTTGTGTTGGCACGGTGGCTGAGGTGGCTCGATACTGAAGATGTAGAGCAGCGCCTTGGGGAGGGAAGTGCATTTGCTTAAACATTTACTTAAAAGTCTGAAGCTCCTAATTGATGTCAACTGATTGTGCATCTGGTCCATTCAGAATTTTAAGGATGTGCTTATTTGCAGACTAGCTGACACTAGATGGAAGTCAGACTTTGCTGAATTCTTTAACCCTTTAGCTGTTGAAATAATGAACCTTCTTGGTCTTTTTTTCTAATTCAGTTTAAAGAACTGATTTAGAAATCTCTGTAACCATTAGTTGGTCAAAATATCCTTTCCTAGCTGTGGTGTATTTTTTTCATTAATGTGTAGGAGATGGCAGGTGCCTGAAATTTTAAAAAGTAAGCAGCAGATCTGCTAGGACAAGTATTAATACGAACTTAATGTTCTGGTTCATATGTTTAAATGGCAGCTAAACTAAAAAATTCAGCTCATGTTGCATAATGCTTCCATTTGTTTATCAGACTTCAAAGCAATAGCAAATCAGTTAATATTCTTCTCAGTGCAGCCTAATCTAATAACCTGCAAATAGATGTATTAAAAGTTGATGCATAATTTTCAATTTTTAGATACGGAGCAAGCCAAATCCACTTCTCTGTGCTGTTAATATCTTAGATTTCTTTGCAGAAACAGGGAGGAGGAGGAGAACAAGAAAAAAACGCTCTGACCCGATGCTGTTTGCTTTTGAACAGTGTTGCTGATCATACTGCTTTTAGTTAGTTTCAGTTTGTCTCAATTTGAAGGAGCATGAGCTGCACCCTTCCAGCATAAAGCAACATGGACAATTTCTCAGAAAGTTGTCACAGTCATCAACCCCCGCCCAAACTTACAAAATTACTTTGCCTAAATACTACATGTACAATCTGTTGTCAGGCGTGTTCTCGTAACAGTTGGTTTGTGTGCTAAAGTTGAAGGTTAAAATGCTGTAATAGGCCCAGCTGTCTTGTTTAAAGTGTGATGTTTTTGCTGTGAAGATTGGCTGCGCAGTGAGAAAGCAGTGCGTGTTAGACATTGGTGGAGACAAGTTGTTGATAGTTCTTTAATTGCTTAAGTATCTTATCATCTATAAAGATAAGTATAGTCAGAGAGGCTCATATACAGTCAGTTTACGAGGGAATTACTGCTGCTTTAAATCACTGGAGGCTTTTATGGAAATCTGATACTGCCTCTGAATCAACGTGAAGCAAGACTTGTTATTCACATTCTTTTGTTCCCACTTTTCGTGTAGTTATGTCAACTTTGTGCTCAAAGAGACTTGAACAAAATCTGAGCAGAGATGATGTGGTAGGGATCAGAAATGAATTCTAATCAAGATTCTATCAGGAAGATTGATTATATGTATATTAAAACATCTTCAGAGGGAGAATGATACTTTGGTATCTCAGGTATAAAATCAGTGACTGTAATTGTGTTTAGAAAGGAATTATATTTGGGTGTTTTAATAACTTGTTTAGAGATATTTGAGTCATATTTCGAAATTTCTTGCAGTGGTTTTGTGTTCATTCTCTGGATAAATTTTATTTTTGTAACAAGACTAGCATAATTCTTTATGAAAAAAATCCCAAAAACCCAGAGAAAACATTACCTAAAGATCAAATCCATCTTAGAAAGGAAACAAAGAACAACTGGCTTTCTTGAGAAGAGTTTATGAAGGTTACAAACTTCTAAAACTTTTTTAAGAGACCAGTGGCATTTAAGATACATACTGACATTTTGAGGGGGAGGAGGGGGAAGACATCTCTATATCGTCTTAATTATAGGGTTAATTGAGGTTAAATTCTGTATGGATCAAAGTATTTCCAACTTCTAATAATTCGGGTGTAGCTTCCAGGGAAGCAAGGGACTGCGTGAAAGCTTTGTCTATAGGTGATGGGGTACATAAACTTTGTGACTATTGATTTAGTAACTGTATTTTATTCATAACTATTCATGAGGAATCCTGCTGGTTCCAAATGGGAGGTTTAATGCACACTGGGGGCACTTGGTAGTGCTGAGTTTTAATACTGTTAAGTGTCTTCAGCAAGGTATTCTTGCATCAGCCTCGGATTAACATAGGATGAATAACAGAGCAATTCATCAGCTAGGCAGCTCAGAAGAGTGTCAGCAAGAAAGCTGACGATGATGAATTGGAGAGAAATGGATGCTGCAGTAGATGGCTGCTCCAGCCAGTGCTGGGGTGTTGAGGGATGGCAGCTGGTATTTAGGTGTACGCTGAGTAATTAAGTGAGGAGGGACCGCACGCTTTCGCTCGGCTGAATAGAAAAGAAACGCATCCCTTCTGCAATCCAAAAAGGTTCCTAAATTCAACAGCTTAAAATGGAAGATGGACAACTGGTTTTTAATTCATTGAAAAAGATTTACATCAGTCTTCAGGATTGATAAGTGTGAGTTATGTTTTGAAGACAGAGTTGTGAACTTCCCTTCATCTTTGCAGGCTCAGCAACCTTATTTGGCATTAAAAATTTGGATAAATTAACTTTGAGGCGGATTTAGTTTATTCTGAACTTAATTTTCCTTCAAGTTCTGTGTTAGCCTTTCTTAGATCTCACAGCTTTCAGTTACTTTGTTACTTCAGTTACTGGTTACTTTCAGTTTTAATTTTTAATATTTTCCCCTCCAGGATGAAGAAAATAGTTGGGATTTTGAGGGGGGATTTTCTTCTATCAACCTAATAGCATAACTAAGTGGTTTTTGTCATGTGCACAGGTCTTTCTAATCCCATTTTTTATGGTTTGTAATAGAATTGTTTTTGACTGCTGTTTGTTATATGAAATTGTCGAACACTTGATATATGGAGAATAGTTTAAAGTAATAATATTCAAGTTTTTTACTTTATTTGGGCTCTTCATATGGATTTTTTCCTGACTGCTGACTGACTTTAGGTTACTAAACCTATATGTACAGGCTTTCGGAGCCCTGAGCACAGTTCAGTACTGAAATCTGTATCAAAGACAAACATTTCAGTATGATGTATAGCAGTCATAATTAGTATAGTGTAATGGTATTTTATAGTCTAAATTGTTGCACAGATTAAATTGCATTTCTAGTATGTTTTTCTGGATTGAGTGTCTGGGCTGCTGAAAGTTTTGAGCAGTTGTTAATAACTGAAATGTATTTGTGAATAATCAGAAATATATTGTGATGTCTCCTTCTTCAAACTTCTATTGTGTGCTCTTAGTCTTAAATTTCAGATAAAAGATGGGATACTAATAAAGCACTAACATTTAAGGAGCTTTTTTCTTAGTCTAGTCATGGGTGAGTAGTTTCTCATAGGATGTAATATAGTTGAAACACAACTTATGCTGCTATAAACTTGAATCTTTTCCCACACCTTCCCCTTCCATGTAAAGTTAGGACTTTTTTTTCCCTCCATGGAAAATGAAGAAATAAATATTGCTAGGAATGAAATCTAGATAATCCCCAGGCAGTGCTGAGCTAAATAATGAAACTTAATGCCACAAATATGGGTGCAATAGTATGCAACTATCGGTATTGGTATAATGAAAAAATTAATAGAAAGAACACAGTACATTTTAAAAACATACTACTGTATAAGTAACTGCAAAAATTGTATTATATTTTGGTTTTGAAACTGCTAAATTAAACAGATCATTATATGAAAGGAACAGAAAAATAAGAATATATTTCCTTGAGCTCTGAGGTGTCTTTTTGCTCAGAAAGTGTTAGTAATTTACAAAAATAAGACAACAATTTACTTAGCCTTCAAGCTTTATGAGATTATACATTACATGTCAGAGATATGGAGGTATTTATGTTGAAGTTAATGTTTGTACAATCTAATCAAGATTTTCTCTGCATGTAGTGTCTTTCCAATGCAATCTATGCCATTTTTTTCTCGTGCTTGTCACACTGAGCCACTCTAGCTATTCCTTGCCCATACCTGTTCTGACGTAGTAAAAAATTACAAAGCAGGCGTATTTCATTTTGTAGCAGCATCAGCGAAACTGTGCAGCCACTGGCACAGAAAGTAACATCAAAGAGATTTTTTCCCTAAACGGAAGGGGTTGTATTTGGAAATTGCATGAAAACAAAATAGTCTTTGACATGAGACCTTTGAGACCACTTTCTCTCTGAGGTAGGCAGCATCTTTTTTTGTTAGCAAAATTAATGGAGCTAAGTGAAAAGCAATATGAGTTACCAGAATGGTGTTTTTCAATCTACTGTTTGCAGACTGACTGATATGAAGAGTTGCTGCAGATAACGAAGAAAAAAGAAGTCTGTTATACAGACGTATTTAAATAGGCTACACTGAGCCTTCACCTTTTTTGGGAACTTTTTGTTGTTATGTAAGTGAAAAAGGCTGAAGACCACTGATTTAAGGGCATTTCCATTATAGTAATTGTCCTTGGCCGTGGCCTGAAATAAAAATTTGAAACTGCTCAAGAAACTTCAAGGAGATCACAAAATAAAATAGTGTTCACCATTATGTGTATTGAAACTTGTTTCACTTATCGGCATTTATTCTTTTTTAGGACTTCCTGATGTTATATATTTACTGAGGTAGTGTACATGATGATGTTTTCCCCAGATGAGATGTAGAAAATCTAATTATATTAATCTATAGAGTCCAGTTTGCAACACTGGAGCTCCAAAATATTAAGATGTTAATTGCCAAAAGTATGTATAAGAGACGTAACCTGCTAAATTCAAATTGGTATGCTATTATTATAGAATAATTTCAGTAGTAAACTGTCTTTAGGGCATCTGGACCTTTCAATTTAAATTCCATTAAAATAGCCACACTGTTGTCATTTGTGAACAAGGATATTAAATCCAGTTCCAGATGCTCAAGTACCTTTACCTGTAAATATTTCAAGAAATGTTTCAGGTTGTTTTCTGCCCCTCCCCCCACCCCCAACTTTTTTCCCACCATAGACAGCCTTATGAGCTGATAGAACCTGTTGTTCAGTGTTAGTAATAAATGAGCCAGGGAAAAAAAGAACTTGCAAAAGAACTTACAACATGTTTAATACATACTAGTCAAAGTGCAGATCCTGCTAGTGGAATAAGTCTGTTCTTTAAATCAATCATGAATATAAGTGCTTAATTTGTAAGATCTTTTCTGATGGATTGAAGAGAGAGATGGAACTAGTGTACTTGAAATCTATGCTGTGTTAGAAGCCTGTAAAATTCTGGTAAAAAGTTAAGTGAGTTAAACCTAGCATTCAGTTTAAATATTGGATGTTTAGTTTCTGTGGGTGCTTGCACCTTTTTCAACTTGTTACGTTTGTTCCTGAAAGAGGCTGTTCTTCAATGAGTTTGTTTGTCAGCTGAAGAGAAAATTGATGATTCTGTAGCTACTCCATAAAAACTTACATTATCTTCAACATTTTAATTATGCAAGTAGCAGAGATCTTGGCTACCAGACTGTTAAAATAAATATTAGTTTTGTTTTAATATTCTCTGTCTGTTTCTACTATGTGTGTATATAGACATGAGTACACTCTATCTCCTGTGCTCTCTCCCTTCCCCCCTCCCTTTTGTGGTAGTGGTGCTTGTTAGTACCTCTCCCTTATAGTAGTAGGAAGCGCTTAGCGAGTTGTAAATGTTGTCTCTATGGGCAAGATTTATTATAATTAGAATTACTTATTTTTTCTAATGGAAGTAAAAGTAGTACATCAGGTTGCTGTAGTGTAAAGCCAGAGGAGTGGAGGGGAGGCTCTACTGTACTTGGATGAACTAAAATGTTCTCTTTGTGAATGAAGAACATGTACATTAGAAATTTCAGCATTATAAATCTTTACTTTTAAGTGTGTTTGTTAAAAATGAAAACTATCTGGTTTTAATAAGTAATGTAAATAGATTTTTGTTTTTGACAGGAAGCAAAATTCATATTTGCACTTCTTAAAATGCAACATTGAAATTTAATTATGGAACATGGTGGATATGATAATGCAAACTTGCACATGGATTTTTTTTTTTGGTGCTGGTTGTTGCCTGTAATCTGATATCTGTTGGTGTCTTGCAGAGCACGTTCATTTATAATAAAAACACGTTTTAGTTAATTCTCCAGATTATGACAAAACGGTAATCCTTCTTTCATCATAGCTTCAGTTAGAAAAGCTCCAATCTCAGCTTTTGCTGTAATGGCAAGAGGTAAACACTGATGCTGCATTATCTTATCTAGTTGATAATTTCATCTAATGGTCCCGGAACTTGTATTGTGCCAACTGTTGAATGCATTGGACTGTGAAATAATCGGAACTTCGGCTTGCAAATACCAAGCTATTGTTTTCAGTAAAGTTGAGTTGAAATCTGCTTTCTGTGCTGCATTGCAGTGGAAACCAATTAGTTACAGTGTGACAAGATGCCATTTTTTACTGTCAAAAGAGAGTTTCTGGTATTATTCTGTAATGTGAACAAATGTTTGCCAGTTTTTGTTGCAATTTAAGTTTTTTTTTTTTTTTTTTTAAGACCAATAGGCCTAATGAGCCTTTGGTTGTTTAATTTTGAATTTTAGAGTTCATGTTCACCAAATGGCTTCTCAGGTGATTTCTCCAATTTACAGTGCTGCGAATGCCATGCAATATCTACTTTTTATGAGTCCCTGAAGCCTAGATGGTAGTTTCATTTAATTTCATTTCATGGGACCCATCTGGTACAGTGCAAAACATCTCAGTTGTGCAAGGTTTAGTAATTGTTTGTATGTGCCCATAATTTACTTAATTTTTAAACTTCTGACGGCTAGGTATCAGAGATTTGCAGTTTAACCTATTTTTCTTGAGTTTTCCAAAGGCATGTAGGAATTGAACAGAATAACATTCTTTTGAATGTTATCTTCACTTAATGTGGCCACATAAAGTGAAATTACTTAAAAAGATAGATTGACTATTGAGGTACATCAGCTTTGTATGAGATACTGTTTGCTTATCAGATAACAAAACATTTTTGAAAAGTAGTGCACATGGTGAAAAATGCACCTTTTGAAGTACATCATTAGTTAAGATAGCAGAGTAAAACTTAACCTAACGTGTGAAATTGTCATGCTGTGCATATTGATTGGTTACCTCTAATACAATCTGATTACCTTTCAGTGTGACCAGTACAGCTGTTTCACATGCTAAATTCTTGTGCTTCTTTTTTTGTTGAATACTAAAGGTTAATATTTTTAATTACTTATTACATATTATCTTCTATTGTTTTACTGTAATTTAAAGTCTTTTATTCAATGAAGCCCAAACCGATATGAATTTAGCTTTCATGCCTCGTAAAGATTTGGCATGTGGCTTTTACTTAGCTCTTACTTCTATTGGTAGCTATCGCTTTGCTGCTCTGTCCTTTCAGTAATGTATTTTTGTTATTAAGGTACAAATTTCATATTACATCCTGCTTAGCTTAGGTAGTACTTATAAAAAGGAAGTGAAGTGAAGATAGGGCCTTTCCTTTTAGTTATCAGAGGAGGACCTTAAAACACGTAGCATAGCGAGTATTAAGTATTTTTTTTCTGTGTATTTTTCAGGATTGTCCAAAAAGTTTTAAGAAAAAAGATATCATATGGAGGTCGGGAAAATCAGTGGAAATTTTTGAACAAAATGTGTGGGAAAGAAAGGGATGCTTACTATGGAAAAAAAAAATTATATAAAAAAATTCATGCAGAGCACTTGCTCAAAAATATATTCTAGTAAGGAGTGCAAGGTGTATGTGAAGGTGTAGGCAGTATGAGGATGGATTTCATTCTTAGAAATGTTTTGATTAATGCAGGTGGGCAAGCTTAATGTCAACATACTTGTTTTCAAACCGCTGACTTTTAGAAGCACTTAACACAGGAGGTGTAATGGTGGCTTTTACTGAAAAAGTTGAGCTCAAGGTACCACCTGTGAAGAAGTTCCTCTGAGGTATACCTGCTGTTAGGGCTCTTTCAGGTGAGCGATAGGTCCTTGCATTACATTGGAGACGCTAATGTCTGGATGGATGTGATGGCTGCCTTGGACTGATGCTGCTGTTAGCAGTGAAAAATGTCTTCCTTACGATTCTTGTGCAGCAGGCTGTGGAGTGCAGCACATTTTTATAATAAAGGTGATGAATTTAATCGCAAACTGGCAGCCAAATGGAAATTGCAGACCTTGATACTGGGAGAAAATTGCCTATAAAGCAACTCCTGGGAGAGCAGGCTTTAAATTTATCCACCCATTTCGACATTGAGGAGAACACAGGAATTGCAGGGTATTTTGCTTGGGCTGTTTAGTTCAGATGGATGACACTTTATTCTTCCTTTATTTAAGAACTAGTTACAGTGTTGCATTGGTTTTTTTTTAAATAAAAAGAAAATTGACCTTTTGCTTAAACTTCACACAGTAAGTAAAATTTTTGGAAAAATCTGTTCCTTTATTTGCTTGATATTTTCTCCTTTTAGAAAATAGGACCTAGTATGCATAATTAATTGAAACTTAGCAACTGCCTCACAGATTTCCCCTTATGCCAGATTTAACCCTAATGTAATATGAGATTTAAAAGCCACATAGCCCTGTATCTGAAGACTATTTGCATTGAAGCAGTTCCATAAATAATTGAACTGGTCTTGAAGTCCCACTGGAAGTCTGTAGCAGTATGTTAACATAATTTCTGATAGCAGCACTGCATTTTTCAATCTTGTTGCTACTGATACATTTCAGCAAATCTTAACCCCTTAGACTTAGCAGTACCAAATGCTGATGTTCTTCCTGTATAAGTAGGAGCTGAATGTACAAATATGATTCCCGTGTATGGTGAGCACTATTAAAAAGAGAAGACAAAATATTGTTTAAGGAGCTGAGTAAAAGATGGCATGCTTATCAGCTGTTCATAGAAAGAATTGCAAGTAATGATTTAGAAATAGATACTTGAATTGGACACTGAACTAAATGTCCTCACTACAACACTTTTGGACTGCCCGTTTGAGTGCTTTGAGAGGTGATGATTCAGGTGGGAGTAAGAATGAATAGCATTGGATTTTGACACAGACTTCCAGGTGAAGAGAACAGGAACGCTTAAGACATCAAGTGTGGCATCTGGTAAGGTTATTCCTTCAAATGTGTCATTGGTCCAGGTTCTCCTCTTAAGTGACGTCGGAAGTAAGGTCTGTGTTAGAATGATTCTCTTGGTTATATGATCTCTAAGGTAAAATATAGCCTAATTTCTTGGCCAACATGATGAATTTTTATGGCAAGTATATGAAATAGGAGCTGCTCATTTCTTGTTTGTGAATTAATTTTGTTAAGGCCTTTAGAAAATCAAACCTGTTACCAGTTTCTGATAGGTTTTATTATTTCTTTATTTTTTAAATTATTGCTTCATTATTTTTTTGGCCAAGTAAAGCTTCCTGAGAGGTAATACTCTTATTAACGTAAGACATAAGTGTTATTAAGTCACCGTGTGAGGAAAACAGTTGAGCCTGATTTTGGCAGTTGTTGGAAATCTGTCCCACACCATATCTGTAGTTAATGAGTAACTCATCCATATTCCTTTGCTGAAAGTATAGATTTGTAGCAAAATAAAATGAATGGTTGGCAAGTTCTTGACTGTCCATTACTGTTATTTTCACTTTTCAGTAGAAAATGCAGAAAAAAGTTCCTATCGAATTTTCAATATAAATTTCTATATTTTCTGATCACGGGAAAGCTGTGACCTAACTTGCTTGAGGAATACACAGTAGCATTTAAAATCTTGCTATGTTAATGTTGTAAGACTGCAGTAGATTCAAATGTACACATTAACTGGAATTCTGTACTTTGGCATATGAGAGACAAGCTTTTCCTTGGAACTTAGAAGTACAGCAGGTAGACAAGTTCAGATACGTACAGGCATCCAGAGTTAGCTGGTGTAACTTTTACCCCTGTTCCTATGCTTTTTATTGCCTTCTGTCTGTAAGCATTCAGAGGCACCTACTGAACTTAGGAAAGACCAAGTACAGGTGCAGAAAGAGCTGAAACTGGAATGTGTTTGCTGAATTAATAGAAAAAGATTATGTCCAACCTGTTTTCTGCAAAATAGCTGTAGGACCTGTTTTTGTTTTAATTACTGGATTCACCTTGGAGAGAAGTAATGGAAGATAGTTTTGAAGTAATTTAGCAGCTTGATGATGCAAAAAGTAGGTTCTTGTTGGGGAAGTTGTCCCTGTTTCTTTTTGCTAGTTCTGGTATTCAGTGAATTCTTCAGTGATCTGTTTCAGCTCAGTAACCTGGAAGAAAGCTAATCAAGCAAACCAGAAAATGACTAAGAATAGTCTTTTGCTCGATTGGTGAGTTGAATTGGCCTACTAAGACAGAGCTGGTGTGAGAGGTGTTAAGGAACTTCATTTTTCATCAGCAGTGTGTTGTCACTCCTAGTTAACTCTTCTTACCCTTCGAAGGAAGGAGAACTGGTATAGCAAACCTGACTTCTGGAGTAATGGTCCAAATTTCTAATTTCTTCTAGAATTCTGTGCATAGTTGGGGATATGTAGTCTCCTTCCTCCACAGTAGTGATCTTTCTTGTATTGTCATTTCTTTAATTATTTTTTACAACTTTCTCAAGATACGCAGTTCTTTTCTGGGATGAGTGGTGTCCTTTTTAACTGTGCAATTTTTTGGCTTCTACGAAAATTGCTTCTATGAAAAGAACAGGAATAATTTCATGCAGCTTGCTGTTACTGTTCTTTGCATCTTCCATTTGGTTATCATTAATGTTTGTTTTCCACCATTCGTTCTTCCTGTTGGTTAAATGTCTGTGTAGACTTAGGCTTCTGTATTGCCATTCACCTTTGCTAGCTTTCAGATAAAAAGCAAACAAACATAAAACCTAAAATCCGAAATAATTTAATATCCTCTTAAAAATGAGTTGTAACGTGTGTTACAACTAATGGTAAGATGTAACAAAACTTCCAGTAGTAGCATTTTACTTCCAGTGCAGTATATGATTAATGCTCTGTTATTTTCAAACACTGGTGTAGATTGATTTTCAAGTTAATTTTTTTCTACTGCTTTTTTTTTGTTCTGTTTGTTTTATGCATATATCAACACAGAGAAAATGCCCGTTCTAACTTTTTTCACTATTTGCGTGTGTGTGGTGCACTTACGCGCCTATTGGCCTATTTCCAATAACAATGATTACACTGGTGTTTACCCTCTGTAGTTGCGTAAAGTCGTGTTTGGAGTTTGGCAGTATTGTCTGTATTATAGCAAAATGGGTTTCCTTTTTCAGCCTTTGTTTGATCCACTGTGGTTTTCACCTTGAGTTTTAACAAGGGAAATTGTCTTGGGTTGCTTTCTTTATGCCATTCATCTGCTCTTGTCTTCTTTATCTTTTCACTAAACTGTTTTTTTTAGGTCTGTGCTTGTAACCAGATATATTATGCTGTCTACTTCCACCTCATTTTTCTACTTCCCCTTACTGATACCTACATTTTAAGCTTTCAGAATGCTTTTTCTTGAGGTGAATCAGGATATTCTCTACAGTGCACAGTACAAAAAGTCTTGATGCTATCATAAACTGCGATGAAGACAGTCTATGTCTTTTGACTTTATTTATTTGAACTTGTGTGTTCCATGCTGCTTGCTTACTCAGTAATGGTAACCATTGTTTTATTTTAAGCCTATTGTGTTTCTTATTTTCAGTTCTGTTTCATTAGGGCTCCTAATATTAATTTTTTTAAAATGTCTTTGTTATCCTACTCAGAATGATGTGGACTTTATTTTGAATTGGTACTGCTGAACCTTAGCATTATGTATAAGAGAGCACATTTTTTTTCCCCACTCAATTTACTTTGTATGTAGCATTCGATTTAATCTGCTACATTTTTTGTTCCAGTCCTCCTGTAGAGTCTCAATCTGTACTAACATTTCATAGCTTTCGTAAGTATTGTTTACTGCAGCCTTATTGTTCATGGTTTAGTTTCTGTTTTGCTTTGTTGACTGAATTTGTAAAGCTGTTCTCAGTTTGTCTCTAGTAAATAACATACCTTAACATTTGTCGTTAAGGAAGATTTTTAGATAGGACGTCTAGTCATTCCCAGGTTAAGGAATTGATCTGTGCATTTGATCATAGGCTAAAATCAGTTAAACTGAGAGGCAATATCTTTTGAGAAAATTATATGAACATCTTGAAGTCCAGTTTTGTTCTTGTTGTTCTTGGTGTTTGAGATGTTTTTAAAAACAAAAAACATCTTCCCCCCTGCAACTTTTTCTTTCGTGTTCTTAACCAGATGCAGAAGTAGTGTTAGAAGCAGATTATTTAATAAAGAAAAGATTGTTTATTTAGAGCTGTTTGTTTATTAAGGTCAGGGTGTGAATCTGTAAAATTAGAGTTGTCTTTTGATTACTTTTTTTGCAAGAATGGAAAAGGAATGGAAGGAGGTAGGAAACTGAATTTACTTTCCAGTTTTACTAATTACTTCTACTTCTCTGAGAGGACAAAAGTCAGTTCACTGACTTTTGGCAGAAACAAAGTAAATTTTAGTAGGTTTCTCCCAACTGTCTGGTTCAAAATTTTGAAATACAATTCGGCAAAGTTGTAGTAAATAAGAGAAGCAGGTTGCTTAAATACGTAGGTCTCTTAATTTCATTGCAGAATGTTCTTCTATGTTGATAGCAACTAAAACTTTAATTTAGGATCTCCTCCCAGTGTAGGAAGTTGTGAGAAGGTGTCCAGATGCTTCATCATGCAGTCAGCAGTATCTTCTTGTTTCACTTTAATTTCAGTACTGACCTACAGGTGAGATGTTGCAGGTGACAGAGATTATTCCCAAAAATGTTGTGGTGGGTTTAATTATTTATTTTTTATAAAATTTGCTCCTTAAGGAGGAGCTGGGGGATCATGGGAGACACCTAAATGGAGTGCATAGCTCCCAGTGTTCAGGCTACTTTTGAAGTGCACAGCTGCAGTTTGCAGTTCATTGTTAAACTATTTTTTTCAAAGTTTTTAGAGGAATCATGAGAGTTGATACCAAGGCTGCTGCTTCTCAAAGCTGAGAAAATACACCATCTAAGATGTTTTAATTCAATGCTCACCACCGTAATGAGGGAAACTAATAGAATATTACTCATGTAAACTTTCCCTGTTAAGCTGAAATGTATCTAGCATGCATCCAGGCTGTTTTGAATAGTAATTATAACTAGTGTTACTGGTTGTATTTCTAGTTCTTCACTAAACTGCATGGAGCTTTATAGACTTTATCCTAGAGTGCTTTTTGGTGCTTTGAAGAACACTTTATGGTGTGATAGTGTGGTTCTATGCTCTGTAGGAAAATCACGTTGAAATGAGTTTTTGAAGTGTCAGAGGACCCCCAAAAGCTCTTCTATGCTCTTCTCTGGTGGTTTTTTTTTTTTTTTTGTGTTGTTTCGGGTTTCATTTTGTTTTGGTTTTGTTGGCTTTTTTTTCCACAGCGCAATGTAATTGAAAGCAGTCAAGCTTCCTACCAGATGTTCTGCAGGTCTAGAGGCAGGAGGGGATTGCCTACTTACTTTTTGTTTCTTTCTTTATCCTTCAAAGATGATTTAAAAAAAAAAAGTTTCCCCCTGCAGCCAGTATGTGAGAAGAGGTGAAAGAGAAGACTTAGAGAGAAGGAGACAGAAAATAGCAGAAAATAGAAGCCTGAAAGGCTGTTTCAGGTTTTGGCTGCTTTTGTACTCAAAGCTTATAGAAACAAGTCTGGAATGTTAAATGGAGGAAGAAAATGAAACTTTTCTACTCCTGCTCAACACAGTATGTGTTAAAATCTTATTTCCCTTCTGGTAATGTAGCCTCAGCTATATACCATTACTAGTTGTGTATGGCTGGGATTTAATGAGTGATGCTCATTTGGTTGGGCGGAATATCGTTCTGGCAATTAACGTTGGAAGCAGTAGTGTAAGCTGGTGTGTAGTTGAGGCCTCATCTCAGTTCCATTTTGATACCCTGTACTTAAAGTTGAAATATATCTTAGCATAGTGGGGGGCATGGGGGTGGTTAGCAGGGGTGGAGAGGGGGAAGGGCGGGGGGGGTATTTCTCTGGGATGTTTGGTGTTTTGTGTTTTTTAGCAGGAGGTGGTTCTTCTTAAGATGTGTAAGATAAACCATGAAGCAAAATTAAGATTTATAGGCAGGCTGGCAGAGGTGATGTTATTTTTCATGGTAGTATCTGGTACCAAACACTACGACACAGAAAAGAAATACTCTATTAACATGATGCCAGTAATCCTAGTATTTCTAGTGCATAAACTGAAATCCTTTTTCAGTCATTTAGAATGTGGGTGTGTTTCTGAAGAAATATATGAATTATGTAATGTAAAACTTCAGATATGATCTCTGGAATGTGCTGTACTATCATATATATTTTAAATAGCTCTGATACAACTTGTGATTAAGTTTGCATTGTACATTCCACTAAATGGCCTCTTCTGTTGTTTTAACTTTGCAGAACTACCTGAGGCTTCTCATGCCGAGTGTGTGGTTTAGGCCTCAATTAAAGCAGTGAAAAAGTTTTCAAGAATGAACATGGGGAAAAAGTCCTAGTATGTTAAAACAAAATGCACTTAAAATTTTTTCTGTGAGAGATTGCCAGAGTGAGTACTTTTATCATTTTGTCTGGAGGGCTGCCTTGATTTAAATGAGATTGATCACACTTGCATTTGAGCACTTAAATTTGAGCACAAAAATGGTATCTGAATATGTGCTGTACCTCCATGCAATCTCCCTTACTGAGCTGTCTTACAGGACAGGGTTGCTTTACTCCAACTTGAGAAAGCCATGTTATTGCTGTTGCAAGTTTCTGTGGGTTTGGGGAATGGACTTGGGAGAACAGGCTGAGTTGCCTGTGTTGTAAGCAAAAGCATGGCTTTCTTCTGAAATCTCAACTTTTATGGAGGAATTTCTTTTTTTTTTAACAAGAAGATACTGTGTTAGAGCACAGTAGTCTGGTGGTGTAGCCATCCTTCATGGTTTGTGGACTCTTTGCCTGTATAAAGCAATGTTGGGTGAAAAGTAGGACTAACTGAAGGAATGAGGAATTGTATCTTCCGTAGGCAAAAAATGGGACTTGAGTATGGAGAAAAGACAGTTTGGGAGTAGGAGAAGTTTTGGGATGAGGAAAACAGGAAAATAAAAAGTATGTGTCTACTAGAGGAAACTGCTTTCCGCAGCCTGGGGTAAACCCAAAGTTTTGGAGTCTTGCCATGTCTTTGCTGTCAGGAAATATCTGTGAAACCCAGAGGCAAATTGTCTCATTCCTCCTATGCTGCTGGACAGTATCTTCTTCTGCTGTCAGTTAATACCTTATTTCATGTGGCAGAGGTCTTTGGATGGAAAAATGCCAGCCTAGCTGACTGGTTGAATTTAGCAAGTTACCAGATAGGAGCACAGTTGTTTTGTGGCAGTAAAAGCGATCCGTAAGATGCACACAGATGAGAACTTTCAGGCATGCCTGTTGTGGAAGAGTGATGTTTCTGATACTGGGGGAATCTCAGGCAGCAGTTCTCTGGAGCGTTATTGGGTTTTTTTTGTTTGGTCAGGTCTTGAATATTGTAAGGAAAAAATCACATCTTTCATTTTGTTATAGTATTTCATGAGACTGTTCATAAAGGTCTACTTCCCAGCAGAGTGCGATTCAGACTTTTTAGAAAATGCCTCTTGGTGTTGAACAAGAGAATGTTAACTTAGACAGTAAGATATAGACCAAGACAGAATATATTTATTTACATGGAAAGAAGCATTGGGCTTATTGTTGAGGGTGGTATTTTATTAATGTGGTGTCTCAGGGCAGGGCCTGAATATGCAGTAATCATAATAATTGTTACTAATTAGTAATTGAGGATTAGAAGTGTGAAGAATTATTTCAGTTAATAATGGCATTTTTTGCTATTTTGGAACCAAGGGTATATGATAATATTGTCATAGTTCCCAGGATAGTTACATTGTGCAACTCTAAAAATATCAATAGTAGTTTATCAAGGAATAGTCACCTCTTCACATTCCTGAAGAGTGTGCAATGGTTGTTTTTTGAGGAAAGGCTGTGGTTTTGTTTTATTAGGTTTTAGTGGATTGCTGTTGTGACAGCGTACATAACCATGCCACTTGGAATCTCCTGTGAAACGGCCTAAGTTACCTATGTACCTTTACAAGGATATCTCCAAGGTAGTTTGGACTTGTAGTGACCAAAATACTCTGAGGGCTGTGTTGACTCTGGCTGCCTCACCTGTCAGGGCAGATCTGCCTTATAGGATCTTGATGTTATATGCAAATCAAATGCTGTGTGTAAAATGAACAAGAAGGATGATTAGAAGGCTCAGCCTTGTCTGCTTTATTTTGATTGCTTCAAGAAGTAGTACTTCTAGAGTAGTATCACTAACCAAATACTTCTGTTTACGTAGTAGGCAGGCCAGCTCCATTCTCATTAGCTCTGTTACGGTTGAAGTGGGTGAGGTAGTTCTGTGTTCTGTCCTGTTGAAATGAGAACTCACCTGATAGAGCAGGTTGCACTGCAGTTTTTGAAAAGCAGGTATCTTTTTATTGTGTAAAGGTGCAGAAAGAATGTGAATCTACTTAGACCTCTGGTAATCGATGGGATTTTGTCATAGATAAAAATACTGTTAATGGAGTTGGTTTTTTTGACGAGCTTTGTTTTTCTTGACAGAAACGAAACTTTGTAAGATGATCTAAGTAGGTTTTAGCATACCCAACTGCAGATTAAGTTGAACATTCCATTCACTATGTGGAATAACAATAAACAAAATAGGACAAATAACAGTTAATACCTTTCACTGCAGTAAAAGAAACATAAGTAGCAATGTTCTTATTTCTCACTTTGTCAGAGGGTGATGATGGTAGTGGTAGCTAATTCTCTAAAGTTTTGCTGGCTCTGCATGTTTAGAAAGAGTTAGTTGCCTTGCTGATTTCCTGCTGGTTGGTAATGTGTTGAGTCAGATGGCTGAACTAATGTGTGGTACAAAAGGATGGATAACAGTTAGATTAGTATACTAATATGTCACTTCATTTTAACTAATGTTCAAGTCTGAAAAAATACTCAGCTTTAGTAAAAATTACAATTGCCAACAGCCTTCTTTTTTAAACTTGGATTTAGGTCTCAGTCGTGTGTAAGATTTAGTTTGATTGTTGCCAGATTTCACTTCCCTGGTGAACCATGTTTACATAGGTATATTTATCTTTTAGAAGATTATTCAGGTGTATGTATTTGCAGTGAATTCAAGCAAACTGGTTTTTTTTCTCTACATTGATGAAAAATGATCAGGTTTTCAAAGCTGACTGGTTATCTTAATCACTTCAACGTGATATGGAAGTTGTTTAACAGTTGTAGTAGAGGAACTTGGTGATAATTTTTAAGTTGTTTTTTCTGTATGTATTACCTAGCATAAATACAAGCATTTTTAAACTCCTTTCAACACCTTGGTTAAAATATTGAATGACATTACTTAAGTCTTTTACTAGTTATATTTCTCATATATGAATTTTTGTTACTGATGGTGTTTGTATAATAAACTACAATTTGCAGTAAGGTAAAAAACTGTTCCTATTAGCATATGTATTGTTCTTAAAAGATTTTTTAATCACATTTTGACAACCTCCTTTTAATCAATTCTACTTTTGGCACAGCTATTGTCACTTTGTTTTAGCTTATACCTTAAAGAGCTTTTCTTGGAGTACCCATTTCATATAGTTGTAGAATGGTTTTGGTTGGAGGGACCTTCAAGATCATCTAGTTCCAACTTCCCTGCCATGTTTTAACCAAATTTCTTTAGTTAAACTCAGCGTAGTAATAAAAATGGATTTGTGTGTCTGGATGGAATATTTACTCTAGAATTAAATTTTGGGGTGTTTACCTGCATGAGTATGTGTTTGGTTATTCTGTGTCCAACTCAAGAGTTTTCGGGTGTGTTGGAGGTGTATAATCTTTTAACACAGGTGATGCTTAATTTAGGGTTGTAGTTTGGTCAGCTGTGTTGTTAAATTTCTTAAGCTACGGTGTTGGTTATGTGTTTGGTTAAGTAGAGATTGTGATCAAGTAGGGATCTTGTTTATGTACTGACTAACTCTGGGAAATCTTCCAATACCTAAAAGTTATTTTGAAGTTGAACAGTGCACGTTTGTGATGTAATTTATATCAGAGCAGTGCAATAGTTTATGTATTTGATGTTGTAGATGACTAACTTGTCAGTGCTGGTACTTGTCAAGCAAAAATGGTTACTTTCTTAGTCTTGTGAATAAAATGCTGACAGAGTGAGGTAGGGCAGCATTTACAGCAATACTGTGCTATGGGAAGCAGTGTGTATAAAAGTGGGATTGTGTTACTGTTGTATGAGATCGGCTAAGAAAAAGTAAATTGGGAATGAGAGGCACTAGTCAGTCCTATTCAAATGGATTAGATTCCAGTTGAAGTGATGAAAGCCATCAGGTTGGCCTCTTACGAAATTGTACTTCAGGAATACGTAGACATTTCTTACGAGTACTGGAATAGCTTTGTTTTGACGTGCTAGCAGGTTAGAATTAGAAATGTTCTCTTTATAACTAAGTCAGTTATCTCTAGGTATGCTTGCTTTCTCACATTTTGGTGTTTCGTATCTCACAGTATTAGGTAAATTCTTCAGTTGGTAACCAACATCAGTTTGTTTAGATGTCACGGATATAAAATCTATAGTGCCTAAATACATGTTTTTATGATTATAAGTGTTTTCATCAGCATCTCAGTATCAGTATGTTATATTCTTTTAATAAAGAATGCATAACGTTATTACTTCACAACTAATCGGCTAATAATGACTAATTTTTTTTTTCATCCCCTTTATCTCATGAAGCATGTAGGGTATGGTCTCCAAATATCTAGTGGTTTTCAATGCATTAGGTGATCACTGTGTGCATGAACTGTAGAAGATTCAGTTTTGTGACATAGAAAGATATACAGTACCGTGAAGAATCGGCAGGACACAGGAGGATATGCATCTTCACTTCCTGACATTTCCTGAAATACTTGATATTAGCAACCAAGTTTTGTGTTTCCTCAGATTGCCTTTGTATGTTAAAATGTATGAAATTTACTTTGGCCTTAAAACAATTGGTAAAATAGAGAGAAGACTCACGTAACATTACTGTGTTAGTGAATAGGTAATTATTTTTGGGTGGTCATGGAAGTAAGAAAAAAATTCCCTCACTCCTTTCATGCAAAAGACAAAGAGTACATTAACCAATGGAATGCTTTCTTGTAATTGCTGACTGTGGAGGATCATTGTGGATGGTTCCCAAAGACTGAGAAAACTCTGCATATGCTCCATGTTGCTCTTTGAAATTCATGAGTCTTAAAATGCACCTTTGAATACAGGAAAAGAAATGGTGCTGCTGTTTAGTTTTCAAGTGGATTTTTTTAGTAGTTTTTACTTCTCAGTTCCAATAATAAGCAATTTTGAAGTTTAGGTAACTCAGTCATAATTTTACAGTAAACTTCAAAACTCATTATTTAGGAGAGTCTCTGCCAGGAATTTGTTTAAATTAGTTTGTTTTGTTTTAAAGGTTGTAAAATAGTGTCTTGCCCTTTACTTTAAGGCAGTTCTTGCACATATTGGCAGAATAGCATAGTGTGGGGTTTCAGTGCTGATATTCAGGTGCTTCTGATATTAATTAGGCTCTTGCATTCTGTAGTGCTCAGTATACATTTTGAGAGAATGTTCTTCTGGCTTTAACTGGAGAGCTTCCCATTACATAACTTCATAGTTATTGAGCGTAAATACACTTTATTTCATATGCAGAAGATACCTGTGGAAAGTGGATAGCAGTTGATTCTGTTGTGAAAGGAGCATGGGACAGTGCGTGGATAGAGAAGGTCCATTGCAGACCAGTCAATCTGCATTGTTCACAAAGATCAATTTCAAAAAAAAGACAGTAAACTGAGGTAACATATGTTTTTTGTAAAAAAATACCCACCTGAGGAACTAAAACCATAGAAGTTCTGTCTGAGCTGATACTGTCAAGCTGATGTTTTTAAAGAGTGCCAAGTAACACTGTTGTGTAAATGTCATAGAATGGATGGCTCCTTTCTTTAATATTTGTGATGATGAGTAGTTCATACAGAGTAGTATTACTGCAGATTCTCCAACATCTAAGATATTCAAGTTGTTTATAATTATGGTTACCTGCCAAACATTTCATTTATGCTACTGGGTATGGAAAGAAAAACAAACAAAAACTTTGATTAGATCTAGAAGCTTGATGCGCATTTAGCTGTGCTACTTGCAGCTAAGGAAGGACTTGAAGAGCTGGAGCGAGTCCAGAGAAGGGTAGCAGAGCTGGTCAAGGGTCTGGAGCACAAGTCCTCCAGAGGAGGATCTGCTGAAGGAGCAGGGGATGTTCTACAGCTCCCTGAAAGGAGGGTGTAGCCAGGTGGGGGTTGGCCTCTTCTCACAGGCAACCAGCAGCAGGAGAAGAGGACGCAGTTTAAGGTAAGACTGGACATGGCACTTAGTGCTGTGGTCAAGTTGATGTGTTGGTGTGTTTAGTCACAGATTAGACTGGATCCCAGAGGGCTTTTCCAACCTAATTGATTCTATGATTCTCTAAGTAGGGGCAACTTGCTGCTGAAGGGAGCTAGAGTAGATTTTTGAGAGGGTAATAATTAAGCCTAATGCAAATATGAGCCACCAAATCTGCTTCAGCAGTCATGCTGTGCTGGTGGACTTTAGTTTAGTTTTACAGTTTTCTCTCTCTCAGCTAATTACTCACCTCGAGAAACTTTCTGTTTTCCAGTGCTGCTCATTTGGGTGTGGATGGATAGTGTATGTCAGTTGCTCTATTATGTTAATGGAATATGCCAAGTAGACTGCTGAAAAGTTCTTTAAAGTATCCTCTTGGGAACTTATAAACTGATTTTTATGTTAAAGCTATTTAGGTTTCTGGAGCACAGTGCTCGGATACAATGAGACAAGTACAAGAACTTCATCTCAAATGTACAGCTTTTGGAGCTTACCAAGAAAATGAGGAGACTGTATTTAATCTTCTTTATATTATTTTTTTAAGCAAATGCAGATTGCCACTGGTAGCTGTAATGCAGGATTGATGGACTTTTTGAGACCTGCTCTGGCCTTTCTGACATACCATAATATTAAATAACATAAATGCAAGTTTTAGTAAGTGAAAACAAATGCATGACTGTTTTAAATTTGCCAATTAATTACGTCATTGTCATGCTCTATACCAAAATTGCTGATACATGAAAATTTGTCAGAAGTGGACTGTTTTATCAGCTTTGCTTGATCCTAAGTCTGATTTTTTTTTTTTTAAACTCTGTGTTGGTTTCTGAAAGAAAGATGCTATGAATCTTGTTTGCCCGATGCTCAGGCATTTCACTGATTTGATATCAGGGGTGGGGAGTGTAAATGCTTGCCAGTGTTTTAGACCATGTACTGATGATGTGTGCGGGATACAAGTCCATGTGGCACAATATTAAAAATGACTTGTTTTTTTGCTAGCATTGCTATTTCTGCTGCATCAGCAGTAGTAGCAAACAGCACTGGTGTTAACAGTGAAGACTGTTAAAATTGTGATGAATAAAACCAGCTATTTCTTTGCCAAGTAAGCATACTAAAGCTGCTAGATTAGAAAACACATGAGTTGCAATGTTCCGCCAGTAATAAAGCACTTTAAAGCTTTCTGTTGACATTTATACAAAGAGAATAGATGACTGTGCTCTATTTGGTTTTGAAGTCAGTTTGATACAAACCTTACAACTGCCCACAAAAGAAGGAGTTTTGCAGGCTCTTCTTGCAAAAAGAAATGACTGAATTTTGACAGCAAGAGTGCTGACAAATTGCTGAAAGTGCTGCCCACTTATCATTGGACTGACAGTTTAATCATCGAAAGTGTACTGCTAGACTGGGCTCTGAGGAGCAGAGGAGAAGAACCTATAGTTTTTCCAAAGCATTAAAAGATGAACTGAAAGTTGAAATGCAAACACTTTTGGGGTTTTTTTTTTTGGGTTTTTGTGATGCTCCTGGATGACTTGTGTGCCATATTTTCAGTGGTGGTGTTGAGTACTGTGATGTTCTTTGTCAGTTCTTCTGAGAGACTAAGTGTCTATTGATCTAGTGCATTAATGGTGTGATGTCACTTTGGTTTTTCTTTTAAATTTTTTATAATAAAAGTTGTATTTAAATTTGGTACGTGCTATGTCAACAATATTCTTTCTGTGCAGGGGATGAACTCAGCACGCTACTCATGTTGAAGTTTGAGTACATGCTCTGTGTTAGTCTTTAGAACACTTTCAAGAGAGATTACAATTCACCTGTCTTCAGAGATTTTAAGTAAGAGCAGTGTATAAGTTTCTTACTTTTTCTGCTTTTTTCTCTCCATTATTAGTCATATTTTCCGTATTTTTTACAATATTACTGGATGCTGTTTGACACACTGTGTATTATATAAAATGAACTGATATCTAGTTGCAGTTGTCTAATTGATGAGTAATGCTTTAATGGCACATGGAATTGGTTGCCTGCCTGTATAAATCATGGATCTGTATTCAGTGGATTTGGACCCTACAAAGTGGCAATTTTTTTGTCTGTATATTAGAGTGTCTGCAAACCTTGTTTTCTAGTGGAGTGACTTACCTGATTGGAAAAAAAATGGAAAAAAATACTTTGTTGCTTAAAAGTAACTCTCAAATGCCTGGAGTGATGATCTGGCAGCATCTAGTTGTGTGCAATAAAAACACTTTGTAAAAACATCAGCTTTTTGCACACACTCACGCATTTTGTTGCATTAAAAAAAATTAAACCTCATATTAATAAAGAATGAGAAGGCACTTGATTCAGTTAATTCCTCACCTGCCCCTTCAGTGCAATGCATGCTAATCACATGCATTTGAATGGACCCACTGAAGCAGTCTCAGATAGATAGTTATTAGAATTTTTCCCTTCTTGCGAAAAACTGTTGTGGAAATACTGAAAGTGTTCTTTGTGCTTCATTTTAGTGTCATAGTTTATAAGAAAAAAAATTACAGGAATTACTTTTGTCTGTCAAAATACATGAAATTACTCTGCATGTAAAATATTTGGTGTCAGTGATATTTTGGGGATACCTTGATTTCTCTGAGAAAATAGAAAACCGAAACTGATGTTCTATGCATCAGTGAGATCCAAGTACCATGTAGATTTTTAGCTATACGGACATACCTGTTTTTCTTACCATAACTCTTTAAACTTTTAACTTTAAACATTTGCTCCTAACTTTATTATTTTTTCATATGGAAACTAGCTTGTGCTTGAGAATCTTTGAAAGTCGGGTACTTCACTTGGTTAAGGAAGCATGCCTGCTTGTGTTAGAAGATGGTTAGTGTTTTGATTAATTCTGTATCTCTAGCTGATCTTGGTGATTGGATTGTCCCACCCCCACTTGCTGTGTATTGTAAAAACAATGAATGATAGTTACAGTGCTCTGCTCTTGGCTTCAGAAATGAAATTCTGTGTGTTGATGACTTAACATGGTCTTAGGAAAGAAACGTAAGCTGAGAGTGGCATCTGTTTAACTCTGTTTAAATGGATGTAGCTAAATTGGAACATCAGAAGATTTGTTTCAGTTCTTCAAATTCTTAGTTCTAGCTTAAACTACAGTGAGGAATGCATCGGTTTAAAAACAGCGAGTCTGCTGCTCTTCCAAAAGATAAAGCTTTATAATTTAGATGAAGCTTTCGTGGTGAGAAATAGTAAGGCTGTGGCCACTGGTAATGAAAGTGGTTTGCAAAGTGGTGAGACAGGAAGGATTTGAATCTTTTCAGTGATTTCCTACTTTGAATATTCTTACAGAGAATGGTTTATGTAAACCAATTTTACATTGCAACCTAGCAGTCTTAAACACGTGTGCAGAATTATTCCTTCCTCTGAAGGAATAATTGACAGCTGAAAATGAGTAACTTCTTGATGGTTTTTAATGTGGTGACAAACACTCACATGAATACTGTTCTTTGTGTGTTGAAGGGGAAAGAATACTTTGAGTTTAATGAAGAAATCAAAACAGTACATATCTATAGACAGTTGTAAGCAGTATAAACAGTATATCCTGCTTCAAAACATATCTAGAAAGGTATTGGAGAGATTGAAAAATACAATCTGTAGATAAAGGAAACAAAAGATTACATTACTTGTATTGTTTCAGGGACAGAGGAAGAAAAATGTCCTCTGGACCAGAATGCATGTCGTTGCTACCATAGCTAACTAGGTCATGCCATATTAAGGTGGAACAAGATAAAGATACTGAAACCAGTTTGTCTTTTTTTTTAAGTTTATTTCTCCAATATCCTGCTGTGAGCAAGACAAATTTGTCATTTACTGCTAAACTTACTACTTAGAGTGTACAGACCAGGATATTGTTGAAGGTGAATATTGTAGGTTTTGAAATTCTTCATGGGTTTCTGGTTTTACCTACCGTAGAGATGGGTACTTACATCCTTTCAGAGACCTATTAATGCATTGGCAGAACTCACAGGTTTTGGAGGTATGAGGAAGCTGCTGTATGCCTTTCTTTTTTTTTTTTAGTCTTATCTACTCATATAATTAAGTATTTCTCCTTACTAACACTCTTTTGAATCCCTAGAGTGTTTTACAACGTAATTACCACTGCAGCATTAAGATAGGGGTAAAGTACCTGGAATTGTACTTAGATGTTCACTCTGAAAGTAAAGCTTTCCTTATTTTTGAATCAGTTGGCTTTCTGTGAGAGGGAAGAATCTGTAAAGAATTGTAGATGTGAAGGAGCTAAAGCTTTACAAATGAACTTGAAAAGTGTGGTTTCATGAGAGACAGACCAAAGAAGCTTCTGGGCAAGGGAAGACCTACTTGGTAGTGTGTAAGAAATGTGAAATAAATCTTAAGAAAAGATTGTTTACTTGACTTCCTCTTTCTTTTTTTTTTTTAATATATGTGAATTCAATGCTAAAAAATAAAAAGGTGTGCATGGAGGATTTGACCTTCCTACTTTAGCATCGCTCCTGAGATTTTTAGTTATTTTAAAGTATTTCAGAACAGAATAAAATGGTGCTTCCAAGAGCTTGAGAGAGCAGAGCTTTTATCTTCTCTAACATGCTGCTGCTGATGCTTTTGGAAACCTTATTCACTCCTGATAAGCTTGAGGGAGGTGCTGAAAATACAGTGCCACAGAATTGTGTTGATACACATAACTACCTAAAGCAAGTGGCAAAGTTGAAAGATACTCAAGAGACTAGAAGCTTGAATTGGTTGTAGTGGGGACCGTAAAAGGAAAGGTTATGTCATCAAAATTCAGTACTTTGTATGGAGCCTTGTTGAGACACCAGAGGTGTGCTTAAACAAGAGGCAGGTATGTGAGAAAACTGCTGTTAGTCATAATAAAAAAAAGTAATCTTGCAGATGTGTAGAAGGATTCAGCAGAATCTGGAAAAACCCAGGAGGCATATCAAGCTGATAACTTCATGAGTTGTGCATTTGAGAGAATGCTTGTGGTCGTCTGCACTAACACCTTAGGAAGGAAGATAAATTCTACTCAATCCATAGTTAGAAGTGAGAAAGAATGGGTGAACTAGAGATTTGAACTAACTATTTTATCATTTAAGCAGTTGCTCTTCAGTACTGTCAAATTTAAGAATAGTGTAAAGAGAGTTTCATTGATAACGTGTTGCACAGAAATGGAGTTTGGAGACCAGATCAGAAGTTAAAGAAAACTGGGAATATATGCCTGTTATTTCATCTGTTGCTGCTGAATGCCTCTTCTGAGGTATTGGAGAAAGTATCTAAGACAAGAGAGAAGGTAAAATGCCAAGAAGCAGAAGAAATGGTAGCACTTGAGGAGCCAGTGATGCTGCAGACCGCTACAGCTGTGATTGTCCCTGTCCTGATGTTTGTTACAGTCACTGCTGGCTTGAATGTAGAGAGAGAAAACACAAACATGCAAAGAAAACTAAAGTTCAGGTGTCTGGAGTTTTCTACTCCACTGAGTTGGTAGATGTCTTCATTCTCTATGAAGTTTGAAGTGTGATAGATACCTTAGGTTTCACATCAGCTGAAATGGAGTGATAGTCCTCAAGCCAGCTCTCATACTGCCTGTGTGTGTTCTGAAACCTTGGCTTTCAAGTGTCATGAATGTGGCATAGGATTATTTGCAAGGGAAAGATTAAAATAAATGTTCGTGTTCTCCTGTGAAAACGATGATACCTAATGTTAGTGATTGTATTCTGCATGAAAGATACATTTTGAAAGGAACATTTTGGTGCAGCTACTCAGTAGCTGCCACTTTTATATAAAAATGACCATGTTGCTACTTATAGTTCAGTACTTCTGCGGACTGCCTAGCTTGTTTCAGTGTAGTGTAAATTAATGGAAAATCTGAAGAGAATGAAAAGGAAACAAAGTGTGCCAAAAGATAGTAATATTTGTTCAAAGAGATGTGGTAAAGAATTTCTTTTTATACTGAAGCCAGTATAAATACTGCTTGTAGTTCAGAGGAATTTGTGCTCGTAGCCAAAATTGTCAGTGTAGAAGGAGATGAGGATTTTTTCCTTGAGCTATGATTATATGGTGACAAAATTTGTGTTCCCCATTGTAAACAGGTGTTAACTACCAAATCATGATACAGTACATGTGACTATGTCAGTTTCCAGCAGAGAAACAACTTGTTCCTGAATATGTGTTTCAGAGATGCGTCCTTTCTGACGCTCTCCCCCACCCCACAGCTTTTCAGGTGGGGAAATCTCAGCTATTAATCATTTGCCAGAGAAGAAACTGGTTATGAAACAGAGGTTATATTAATCTCTTGTCTGCTGCTAGAGTTTCAAGTGACGACTTCTTTCTGTGGCTTCCTGTATTTAGATGAAAACATAAGATTTCTATTTTCTGTGTCATGTTTAATTCTGAAGGTTTTGAAAGCAGTTGTTGCAATTTGAAGTAAAAGACCAGAATTACTGATACCTGGCTTTGTTTACAGCCCATGCTATTGTAAGTCTTAATGCTTTGGGAACAGTCCTGTTGAAATGTTAGTTTTTTGTTTGAAACTTGGTAAATACATTCATTTTAAGTGATTCTTCCATGGTATTGAAATAAACTTATTGAGAACACTTTTACGCTATTTGGGATTCCGTAAGTTACGAAATGTGGAATTTCTTATTCTTATAGCAGCGATTTAGATACCACATTTAACAGGTTTAGAAATAAAATGTAACCTCTCGTTAAAAGTCTTTCTTGGTTAAACCAAAGCAAGCTTTGTGTATATTCTCGGACTACTACAGTTTATTGATGCTAATGTAGATTTGAATCAAATTACCCATTTTTAACTACCTTGTTCACAACTCCTGAACTGCGTCTTCGAAGTAAATACCTCAAGGTGTGAGTAATACATGTACAAATGGTAGAAACAGTACTTAGAATTCTGCCCTTGACATTCCCTGGTTCTGTTGAGTTTTTCATTAGTTTGAAATGAAGTGGTAGGGCTTCTGGGTGCACAGAGAGCTTGCCCAGGTCTGATACCACACGTGCCTTCATTTTTTTCTTGTCTCGCTGGGGGTAGTCAGTAGAACAATATCTACCGGTTTGTTGTCATACCATGTGCTCATGAACTACACTCACTGTTAAGTTGTCCTATTTCCAATTGCTAAAAGATGCTCCATTTAATTTCCAAGTGCTATAGTTAATCCCATAACTAGCAAAAAGTACTGTATAGGTGCATTTTTCTATTTTTTATGTTAGGTACAGATTTCTAATTTTTTTTTGCTTTCTAGCCGCCTTATTATTAAAAAAAATACGTAAAAGAGCTGTTTTTATACACCTTTTAAATGATGTGAACAATCTTGTAAGTGTTCTGAGGAGCTGCACATAATTTTTACTTCAGTAGCTGAATTCCATGAACAGGATGAGTAGGCAGCAAATTTACAGACATGAAAGACATTTAAGGATGGCTGCTGCAATAAAAAAAAAAACCAAAACAAAAAAACAACTGAAAACCCTCAAACAAAACAGAAGAAAAAAACCAAATCCAGAGCACGTTTTTCAGCTACTGTGATGTTCATGAGAAGAGGAAGAAAATGGCATTAAGATTTGGGAAATAATAGAAAGAGAAGACTGTCATGTTAGATTATAATCTGTTACTGTATTAAATGGCTAATATACGTTTTTCCCCCCACAGAAATTAGCAGAGTACGGAAAGACATGTATAACGACACATTAAATGGTAGTACGGAGAAGAGAAGTGCAGAATTACCAGATGCTGTGGGACCTATTGTACAGTTACAAGAGAAACTATATGTGCCTGT
Organism: Falcunculus frontatus; assembly: GCA_013398115.1. NCBI lineage: Eukaryota > Metazoa > Chordata > Aves > Passeriformes > Falcunculus > Falcunculus frontatus. Next base: position 36,136 of record VZRV01009282.1, read on the forward strand.
AAAAGAATATCCAGATGTAAGTATATCTTTTTAGTCCCTAAATTATTTTTTGATCCTTGTGGTCGTCTTTAAGTGTAAATTTCGTGTGATGTTACCCTTGGATCATGCTGAGTTGCTTTGGACACTAGGGAATCAGTGTATGTTCCACTTGGCTTGATTTGCAGTGAGTGTGAGTGGAAGAAGGTTGTGTTAAATACCAAACTAGTAAGGATTGCTAAACCATAGATGTAAGATCCTAATTCTCTTATTCGTTCAGTATTGTCCATCGTGAGACACTTGTGAAGTGAATTTTAGGAGGAAAGTAGTTTTTGGGATGGTATTTTTTCCTTTTGGTTTGTCTTAAAAGTCAGCTGCAGAATGCTTAGAGGCCCTTCAGAGACCTTTTGGAGACTGTACTTAGTCTCAATTACTGTTTGTCCCATACCTGTGTAACCAGTTCTGTTGCTTATAGAAGTGTCTTTATCTCAGGGTTGGTTGTCCTGTCCTCTCCCCTTTCCGCGCCCTGCTTAAGCAAAACTCCTTGCTTGCCTGTCAATACTGTGCTCTCCATGGGGTGTTCAGTTCTATTGTACACTTACCTTTTGTAGGGAAAATGGTTTCATTTAACTAGAACTGTTTTGAATTCGTCTGGTCTGAAGTGTTTCTAAAACCTTCTTGGGAAAAACAGTCCTGTCAGAATCTACCCCCAACTATCCCAACCACTTGCATTGATCGGTGACAAAATAAGAAATTGTGTTATTCTTCCCTAATAGAATTTAGAAGTTCTGTTGCAATAGAGGAGTGCAGGGTCCAAGTAAGGGATTTGCACATTAAAGTGATATAAAGTGGAAGAAAGTACAGAACAGCAAAAAATGGGGGTAACACTTGTGTATTTCTGTGGCTTTTCTTTGTATGCTTAATTAGATTAAGCTCTCCAAATGGAGTTTTATTGTTTCAATGCTCCTTAGAACACATGGGCCTCTGAACCTCATTGTGCCATGCTCCATTATGAAAATTAAGTGCAAGTCCTTATTCAGAACAGAATATTTAGACAAATGTCTTTTCTCCCTTTCCAAGTTTTCACGTAGTTGTTTTGCTTTGGGGTTAAAATACCTGTACTGGGAAAAGTGTTCAAGGAATTTGCACTGGCACGAAGGACATCTCTCTCCCCTTGTATTCCTTTTTTTTCCAAATTAAACATATGCGTGTTTGTATACATACGTGTACATGCATGCTTGTCCCCACACCAAAAACAGTGATTCTTTTGAAACTCCTTGGAATTACAGATTCTTTAGAGGAATTGTCCTGTCCTTTTGTTCCACAAAACCATGTAAGTAGATGTGGGCTTAATACCTGCGTATATCTTAGAATTATATTGCTTAGTGACTTTTTAAAACATTTCTTAGTTATTGATATCTTTGTTTCGTAACTTGACAATGTATTCTTTGGGAAGAGTTGCCTTAGTTATTTGTTGTAGTTTTTACAGAACTTGATGCCTGCTGTATGAGGATTACAAGTAAGAAAAAAGGTGTTGGATTTCCCTTGACTATTAAGCTGCTGTTCTAGAAATCAGGGGTTTAGTAGCTTAGCTCTTCACTGCCAGTTAATTGTCAAATATAGCGTAAATAAGCAGGAAGGAGTTTGTCTCTAGTTACTGTCAAAGTAATGATTTCACTAGCTACTGCTAGCTCTTTGTGTACTTTCAGAAGAACGGCCTTGAAGTGGTCACTAATTTATTTTAATAAACTCTTACTCATTCAGAAGTTGGAGAAGCTTGTGATTTGTATACATGTGACCTGGAATAAAAAGGCTGTTGGTTCTTGTGAGATGATGTGAAGTGTGTGCTAGAAAATGTGCAGCTTCTGCCACTGCGGTGGGACCTGGCAGTTCAAGTTTCGCTGGGGAGCCAAGCCCGGTGTTCTCTGTGCTCCTGTATTTGTTCATTGCTACTTGGAATGGGATTTGCACAGCCTTAATAATTGGTTAATCAACTAGAATATATCACTACATATTAATAAAAAGCTTTGATTTTGTATGTAGGCTCTTTCTGAAATCTTTGTGCGAGTCAGAAATTAAGTAACCTTCTTTAAATTCGGGCTTGCACAGCATTCAGAAGGTCTGTAGTACAGTGATTTCAACTTGTTTTTTTAAAAAAAAAAGGTGTAAAATTCACTTGTAGGTATTAATTTCACCAGTAAAGGTAAATTTGTGGGTACAGATAGAAATTGTCACCTGTGATAATTTTCACAATGTTATGTGAAACTTCTTGCTCATATTTAGCAATTAATTTAGTTGTTACCAGATATGGGAACGGCATTCCGTATAGACAATGAGAGTGAGTTTCTCAGATAAATCTGGTTAATTCTTTCTATTGTCGTAATTTTCTTCCAGCTGACAATCTTGTATACCTTACAAGGATGTAAAGCTGGATAAGCTTTAAGTTGCTCACAGAAGTGTGACCAGAAACTGTTTTTCTGATGTATATTTAATAATATTTTTAGTAACAGAAATTAAAAAAAAAAAAGTAGCAAAATGTTATGAGGATCTAATAAACTTTTGTTATGGTAAATATTCATGATTGAGAATTTTGAGCATATTGGTTAGTTGACTGTAGTGAATACTGGATAGTACTAGAGTGCTATTTTGTGCACAGAATCTTCAGTTACTTGTGAGGCATAAAAACAGTAGTCTACCATAAGTTTAAACAAACATGCTTTACATATGTGTATATATAAACATACACAACAGATGAAACAGTAACTTTTCATAGCCTGCATCACTTTGATATTACTGTTTTACTATCCTTTGGTTATCCATACAAAGTAAATATATAAAATGAAATTTAAAAGTTAAAACAAATACATAAAATCTCCTGAAGACTCTTAATTTATTTTTTTATACTAGTGCATGTTGAGTATTTTTAATCTAATGTTTATTTGAGGACCATAATTGATACAAGGTTCAACTTGCCAAAAATTTGATTGACTGAAACAGCCCGTAGTTTTTAAATGCTGACTGTTCAGAGTCTGAATTTCTGCTTCTGTGCTAGTAAGTGGAAGATACGCAAAAATTTTGCTAAACAAGAATTAATTTTCTTTGGTGTGTTGTATTAATAAAGAGCATTTTTCTGTGATGTAGTCACAATCTGATAAATTGTATAAGTGTTGGGATGGTCTCCTTTCTGGCACATTTGTTTTCATAGGAAGTTACTGTTACACAGTTGGGTCTATTTGTACTGTTTTCTTCTAGCACCCTTGAAAGGTGTTTAATCTTTACAGGAGTTTTAGTATTAAAACTGAGATTTGAGATACTTAACTTTTTTGAACTATGTGTGTGCTCTTGAAACTTGAGAGAGAACTTGTGCAGAAGGCACCCCAAAAATGAAATTCCATTTAATTCCAAAATATTAAATGAAATTCAATTCAATTCCAAAATATTAATTGTCCATATTTTGCCCTTCAGTTAAAAATATGTTCTCCACAGTGTAATGTTTGTACTCTTATACAAGTCTTTGGTGTTGCGGTTTGAAGGCATTTCCAATTCATGGAGAAATAACTTCCATCAGAATTTTAAAAAATAAGAAGAAAAGATGTCAGAAAAATTATTGAGCTCTTAAGAAGCAGAAGGACAGAGGATAAGCTATTGTTTGTGGGTGAATAGTTAATAGTCTTTAGTATTTCTTATGCTTCAGATAAATGATTAATTTTCTCAAATTTCCCTAAAGAGCTGAGACTAAACTTTCTGCCTGATATCAATTTAAACAGTTTTTGGAATCAGTACCTACAAATGTTGAACTGAATAAATGTTTTTTCTATTATAATCATGGCTTTATTATTAATAAGTACCCTGTTAGCTCTGATTAATGTGAAATTCTCTGTTGGAACTCTTCTGTGCCTCTTCAGTAAAAATGTAAGAACTCAGTAATTATCGCATCTAAAGTAGCATGTCCTTTGAGTATACTGCAGCTCAAAGGCCAGCAGTGATAAACAGCTTGTGCGTACTTTCTGACCATTTTATTTAAAACTGTTTAATTAGTACAACACAGCGATGAACACAGGGACTCATTTTACTATGGGGAACTTACTGACAAAACGTTTAAATCCTTTTTCAATTTGTAATATCAGAGTTTAATAGCATCCTTAATATGGATTAGGAAAATGATAACATCTTCTTTATTTATTGTTCTGATGCTTTTACTTAAGCTTTTCATTCCCTAGTGGTAAACAGGGAAGGAGGCTAAAAGACTTGGCCTTGTTTACCCGTGCAGTTTGAAGCAAAGAATATAACTGGTCTCTGTACATAAACTTGGGATACAGAGTAATGGCAGAGCTGAAGGAAGATTTGGGAAAAGGTCAGGCACTGATGAAAGTACAAATGTATATGAAATAACTAAAGTAGTTTGATTACTAATTTTCAGTCTTAGAGTTATTGGGAAAACATTGTAGTAGAAATAAGGGGAACTAAAAATTCAGCTTTGTACTCGAACTTTATATATTCATGAGAGGCTTTACATGCTCTGGTTGCACATGGTAAGGGAATGGATTGAGCAAGGGCCCCTTTGTTAAAATGCTGTTAGAATGGAGACATGCCTTAATATCTGTATGAACTTTTTTTTTTTTTTTAAGCTTTCCTATCTAATGTTTTATTAGATGTCCTTCCATTACTGACCCTCTGAATCACCTTTTGACAGGTTTTTTTTTATTTTTTGAATCACGCTAACCACTCAATAGCTGGTTTGAGGAGTTTGGGTATTTTTTGGTTTGGGGTATTTTTTGGTGAAGGATGACAGACGCTGTCATAATTTTATTCATAAATAAGATGGTCAAATCTCCAGAGCATGTTTTAACTTGGAGGCAAAAGGATGGAAGACGGTCTAGAATACATTGGTATTAAAACTCCTGTCCTTTAGTCCCTTACAGTAATTTTGCAGGCTCAGCGTCAGCTCAGCAGCACGAATTAACTTGGTCCATATCTTCATTATTTTTTCCCTGTTAAACTCTTCAAGAATTTAGTACAATTAAGTTAGGTGATTGCCTTCTCATTTATTTGTTAATGTTGTTCTTCCCATTTTATTCTTACTTTCCAATTTTGCTGTTTGCAGATCATGTGGTCTTTCTGTGTGTGTAAATGAAAAGGAAGGTAGGGTGGAAGTAAGACAAGTAAAAACTTAGAAAGTAGCATTTGCCTTGGCAATATTCCCCTTAATATTTTTCAAAGTAAATCTGGAAATCTGGGAGAAGAAATTAGTTGCATCTGGTACTGATAGGAAAGTTGAACATATTTGTTAGGACATCATGTTTTTATGGTGATGCTTGTATTAGTAACTTTTTCTAATTAGCATCATAAGATTAAACTCCTAGTTTTATATGCATGTTCATATACATGCTATGTCCAGCATGTATATGACACTCCTGCAGAAAGCAGTGGAATTTTTTTCTTGTTTAATCGGTATACAGGTCCAGCTTGTAAGGGTAGGAATCCCCTAATCTGACATTAACAGCTACTGCTAGACGTTGGGTGCCTCTCTTCACCATGGAGGAAGAGGACTCTGTGTGTATGGGGAAGCCAAGTGCTAAAGGAGAACGTTCGTCTGGAAAATTAGTCTAAACAGTTAGTTTGAAGATACCTGTTACTTTTCTGTGGATGAAATAACTAAAATTATTATAATAAATTATTTTATTAAAAATGTTTTAACTTTGGGATTTACAGAACTTGAGGTTGCAAAGAAAGTGTCCAACAGAACTTTTTGAAGTTGGTCTAGCAGTCAACATCCGTCATGATTGGTTTTGCTGCTGTAGTGCCTTTCATTATAGCTCATTTCATTTTCTATGTAGAGTCAGGCTTTCAATGGGCAATCTGTTTGATCAGAGCTGTCTTCTTAATACACTCTTCCATTTTGAATTCTGCACTTAATGTGCATGTTTCTTTCGTGGATTACAGAAATATTTGGGTGCATGGCTTCTGTTGATTATGTTCTACAACTGTGTGGTGTCAGCTTGTGCTTGCTTTTGCTGAACTGATTTTCCTCATAACTTCTGCTTTGTGCAGTAGATCTTGCAAGACTTAAGTCTAGGAGAGGTGCACATACAGGTAATGAAAGGTCAGCCATGAGGCAGATATTTGTTGCATACTGATTTTGTTTTACACTGGGGGTTTTTTCAGTCTGTTCTTTGAAATGTTTATTTTAGGAAAGAAGGGTTTTATACAGGGATGAGGAAGTGCTTCATCATGATATTTTTGCTTGCTATTGTGAGGTCAGGTATGCTTGGCTACAGCTGCTGAACTTCTTGGTAGTTTTTTGTGAACTAATGTCCTATGTACTTTAACTAGGATTGGGGACTGCAGTAAACATGGAAATACATCAAGTGAGGGCTGAAACAATACTTAACAGAGCGAGGTAGAGCTTGTGTTTGAAACACATAGGTGAATTTAGAAATTACTGTTTAGACATCAGAATCCTTAGTAGTTGTGCTTTGTTACTCACAGTCAGGAACAGATCATCCCTCTGCTTTAGAGAGTTGAAACAGACTCCTGAAGGACATGGGGCTGGTCTTCGAGAAGCACAATGTTTTAAGGAAGGAGGAAATACAGAGAGAAAAACCCTTTCTTGAGGATTAAGAGGTTTTTAAATTTTTTAGTTTTCCCTCTGATTAGTTGACAAAAGGAGACCTATAGCACTAAGCTGTAGTACTTTCCCCAGAAAGTTAACCTGGCAATTATGATACCATGTTGTCTTCATCCCCTCCCCCTGCAGTGGTCAGTCAGCTTTTGACAGACATATTAGGTATTTCTTCCTTTTTAGTAGCTCTGTAGTTTAGGTATTACTGTTTGTACACTCAGGTTTTTATGGAGTTGCCCTTGCAAAAGTAATTTGATGCTTTCCAGTCAGAGGACAGCAAGAGCTCAGTAGCTTCATATGAGTAGGTCAGTGAAATGCAAGTGTTAGCTAATTGTGTTTGCTCTGTGTTTTACCAGGATAACATGGCACCAAGCCCCATCTAGAATTTCTGTTTAATGTAGTTTTGAGTTCCAGTCAAAATGCCAGCTTGATACTTTTTTTGTATCACTCCTAAATCGTATGCTTAGGTAAAAATCAACGTACATGCCTTCAGTGGTAAAAGGTCTAGTTTATTCCTAGAGTAAGTCTGCCCACAAACCTTGGAGATACCTATTAATTTAAAAAAAGAGAAAAAAAAAGTTGCCTTCTAAGCAACACGGTCAAGTTTTTATAAACACGTGCGCTGTTTTGAGGTTATGCTATTTTTGAAGTTATTAATACATTTAAAAGTGTACATCACTTGTCAAGGAAAAGTTTTCAGTGTGATGCTGTATAGCATTCATTTCCGATCTGAATTTGTTCCATATTTCAAAAGAACACAGTTGTTTTGCTCTGCTTACGTGTCTCATTGATGTTGGTCACTTGGTTGTCTTATATATGAGTCTTCTTGAGAGGATGATTGTACACAAATCCAGCTTGAGGAATAAACTTTCCTTGTAGCCATTTCCTTCCTTTTTCCATGTTTTGTTTCATTGCTTGGGAACTGTTGTTTACCTACCTTGGTTTGGAATGTTGGATTTAAAATAAAACACAAATGCTATCTTGGTATCTCTACATAGGAGATTCTGGGTTTCTGTAGCTAATCGATATTCATCCACTGTAGTATGGATCTTCTCAATTTATGAAATTAGTCTCTGCTGTTTTTTAAAGCTAGTAAGAACACTAGTTGGACACCACTGTTTAATTTCAGTCACTTTGGCATAATATTAATTCACTGCTCTAGTCTTTTATATGTTTCTTTTCTCTTTAAGAGCAGTGTATAGTATTGAATTGTGTGAAGGCACTGATTCCTTTTGAAATTTGCTGCACTACTTTGAAACTGAGTGAATTCTTTTTCTTTCAAATACACTCAGTACTTTAGGAAAAATAATTTTGCTTGATAAGCAGCCAGTTCCTTTTTGCACCTTATTTGCACTCAGTTGTCTCTTACTATATAGTATAGTACTTCCTCTCTTCAGGAATGCTTGTGCACCTGTCCTAATTGTGTGCATTCATCCACCCAACACTTCAGTTGCTTAGGGTGATTAATGCTTTTTCAGAAGGTTTCTGTCTCTATATAGAGTACTGATATAAGAGGGATCAATATCTCTCAGCTGTGTGGTTTATAAACACTCAGAACATACTGACCCAAAAATTCGAGTTTATTCTAGTTGTAAACATTGTGATCTGTGGTGTCAAAGGGCACCGAGGGCTTTGCCCTGTGGTCAGTAATACAGGGACTGCTTGCTCTGGGAAGGTTATCGACTAAATTGTGATTTAAAGTTGCATCAGTTTATCAGATTGTTTTTTTCCCTGTGAAGTACAGGTGGTCTAAAAATGTGAATGCTGCATTAAATAGATATCTCTGTATTGCTGTTCCATCTGGAAATGATCAGTTGTTATATTGCTAAAGTATTTAAGTTATGATGATAATGAATACATTATTCAAATCAACATCTTAAATGTCTGGGTCATACTATTCAACCTAATTCCTTGAATTATATAATTAGAACTTATTTGACAATTTGATTACCATTTTTTAAAAAAATGAATGTCACTTGCATTAAAAGTAAAGCAAAGTTGATGTCGTTCAACACAAATACTAACATAGTGTATCTTGGGCTTCAGTCTCATTAGGTTTTTTCAAGTTATTCTAGCCAAAATAATATTTTGCATATTTTTTTTTCTTCCACAAGTGTAAATCTTGCCCTTGAGACTGGAAAAATTGTAAACAAGGGCTTTTGAGTCTTTGTGAAGGACTTCAGTTTTGTCTGTGAGTCAGCTGATGGGCGAGCTGAAACAAGAGAGAGACCTGAAACTCTGGCTTTGTAATATAGATAGGGCTGGAACATAACATCTATCTCTAAATCGTAAGTCACTACAGACAGGTAGGCTGACATGTAAACCTGAAGTACATCTCAAAGCCTTATGATAACTCTTTTTTCTGCTGTTTCACCTGTGGAAAATATGAGGTAGTTCCTCTTCTTGTTGCAGTGTCTGCCAAGGTGTTGGTCATCACAGAACTGTAGGAAGTGGTAATAGCCCTCTTCTTACTTCAAAAGCCCAGAGTAAAAGGCAAAAGTTAGTTAGAAATGAAGCCTGAATGTAGCGATTGTTGATATGCTGCTCTTTTAGTAGTGTTGTAATTGTAGGTGCTTAGGAAAACATCTTCAGTATGATTTGATATCCAGAGGTGCTACTATTACTGTATTACTGGACTGTAGTACTGCTGCTCTTAGTGCTCGATGCTGATTGAAGCATGTAACTCTGCAGTGCTTATGTTGTGAGGCTTGCACCCTTCATTGCTCCCAACCAGGTGGGCTTTTTAAGGTGTTTCAGGTGCTTTTCAGTTTTGACTCATTTGTCTTTTTATGCATTGCCTTCTTACAGTTGGAGCATAGACTTAAGGTTTGGTAATAGCCTTTAGGAGAAGTCATTTAGAGCAAAGAAGGCAGATTAGACCTTAAAACACTGAACGAAATATTGAGTGCTATACTTTGAGCTGTCTTCTGTGTTTCTGACCTGTTCTGCAGTTTTAGGGTTGAATTTTGCAAGTTTACTGATTATGGCACCTGTACATATAGGGAGACTTCTTGTAACAATGTTTCCAGAAAGTGAATGGAATTTTTAGTTTTTCGCTTCAGATATGGTCAACGCTGAGAAGTCTATTTATTATTTCTTTTTTAGAAGAAATACTTGTACAACAGCAAATAGGCATTGAGAGTTTCTAATCCTACTTTCTTTTAGACTTGAAGTATAACACTTGAAGTCTGTAGTAGAACAAGAAATGTTAGATAATCCTGCTAGGTTTTGTTTTAAATTTTGAAAGGGGAATTGCTTTTGTTTTGATGAAACAATTTCAAATTACTTTCTCTGACATGTTTCAGTATTTTCATGGCATGAAATTCTAGGCCTAGTTTGGTAAATGTACCTCTAATGAACGTGAAGTAGTGTAAATTGTGTACAAAGCTCTGACTAAGCGTGATGTTTATTTAAAAAGTGAGGTGTTGTAGTTCTGCTTGTGAAATACTGGGAGTATTTTCAATATATTTAAAGATAGAAGTAGGTATTTCAGAAGTTGATTTGTCTCAGATGAGGTAAGAATAGTCTGATTCACCTTCCCCTATGAGTTCATAAAATTCAGTTTGTTTCACTATGGAGCTCTTAGTCTATGAATGAGATTGCAGTTGTGTTGCCACTTCTCAAATGTGTGTAAAAGTTAAAAGTAGCAAAGCAAAAATTATCTAATATTGGTTCTGATTATAAATTACAATTTAGTCAGCTACATTAAGCAGTTAAAATCAGTCACATGAATGAAAAGCATGTTTATGTTTAGAAATGTTAAACACCTTAGTTTGTCACTCACTTTAGAAATTTGATAAAATGCATTTTTTCCCAAAATATCTTGCTTGAATATGGAAACTTTCATCACAGCTCTAATTGGTAAGGCCTATCTTTAGCCACAAAACAATACTATGCATCTTTATCATGGGGTTTAGTTGCTTGGTTGCTTGGTGTGGTGCTTTACTGCTTTATTTTTAACTTTGCTTGCGAAAGAGTGCTATTATGGAGGAAAAAATAGTAATTGCCATTTGTATAGTACTGCTTTGAGGTCTTCTGATTTGGAAGTGTGCAATTTTTGTGTTTCCTCCCTTCCCATCTTTCAAGGTGGCAAATGTATTTTTGAAGCTTAGAATTATAAAAGACTGAATAATTCAGCATAAAATCTGTCGCCTTAAAGGGATGAAGAACTTTGTCAAAAATTCCAGTAACTAATAAAATAAGTGGTTACTGAGCACCTCTCCTTTGCCTAAACTTGAGTATGACCTCAAAACCTGTTTCTGCAAAGTCAGTTTTTCCTTTTGAGAGGAGGAAAAGCAACTGCATTTCTCTGGTAAATTAAAAAAAACCAATAGTGTCCCTTAAGTACAAGAATTCGGTTTCTGCTTAGTATTTGTAACTATTGTATCGCTATCTGCAATGGTGCTCCAACTTAAATGTATCTTTCTCACTTCTAATTACTGAGAAATGGAAGTAGTCTACAGCTAAATTGCCAACTTTAAGTGCCTTGGGTAATGTCATATGTAGTCACATCTAATTAAAAGGTATTATTATGGAAATTAGTTGTTGGACTGTATATCCTGAGGATCCTTTGTTATTGGAATATGAGTTTAATGATCTAAACTGTGAGGCTTAGAGGGCACTGCTGGATCCTACAATTAGGTTTTGGAGACCGATTTACACACAGCACAACTTGTTAATTCTCTAGATAAATGTGTCACGATTCCCAAGTAGAGCATGGAATTGAACAATTTTTACTCATCTCCTGGTGTTATTGAAACTGATGTCTTGTCACTGTTCTGAAAACCTCATCTTAGTGAATAGGATGAAACAGATTATTCACTATCTCGCTTAAGTATGCCTACTATTAGATTGTTCACAGGATCTGATTTCCTGAGAGACTTTCTGTTAACAATCTTTCAATTACTGTTTAAAGGTTTTTATGACCACTTAAAGGAGGGAACTACCAAACGGTTCTGTGGGCCTCTAAATAATTGCAAATGGGAATCTAATGATAACAGAGATTCCCATTTTAAAACCATGAAATTGTTAATTTGTCTATCTTTACAGCTTTCTCACTTACGTTGATAATTCTTAGCAATTTAAAATCCAATTATTTCCAAAATACGACAGTAATTAGATTAGTGTTTTTACATGAACAGAACATGTAGCATAAAAAAAATCATTCTGAGGGATATTATTTTAGTTATTTGAAGTGGAATTGAAAATACCCAATTAAGCTTCTCTTTAAACTTGCGGCATGAGGAAAAGGGTTAATGTTAAAAACAATATTAAATGGAAAGAAAATGTGACTAGTTTATATTATTATGCACAAAACCTATTGAGACAGCAGAGATGAAGCAAATAGTGTACAAACGGGAGGGGGTTTTGCCCTATTAGGAGAAACAATGTTACTATTTAAACATGCAAAAAGAACAAATTGCTATTTCAAGTAGTATTTTTAAAGGTAATATTTATACAAACAACTACACAATTTATAAACAGTAAAAATTAGTCCAGAAGTGCTGGGAGGGAGGCAAACTCCAAAAAGCTTTTTGCTTGAGTGTGTTTGACAAGGCATGGCTTCTGTCTCTGGTAACTGATACGGTCTCTGCTTTGTTGCTGTGTGTTCTTGTATCTTCTGTCTGCTGATCCAGCCTGCAGTGTTGTCAGCTCAGTGAGGAATGTCAGGAGACTGGAGCAAAAGGGACATTAAATGGTTGACACTGAGGGATGGCAGTAAATGAGATGGGAGCTAAATATATAGGTTTGTGACATTCTAGCAGCTGGCTGAAGTCCTCCTGTTAGTTGCTTGGGTACACTAGCCTTAAAAAGGAAGAGAATGCATTGTAGCACCGAGAAGAAAAAAAACAGCTGGTGGCTTATCAGTCAGCCCTAATGACAGAGAAGGTTAAAGAGTTTGGAAGGACAAATCTTGAAAGAGTGCTTTTATCAGTTACATAAAATTTTTAATTTGTTATAAGTAGTTTTATAAAACGACTCTAAAACTTTGGTTGTTCAGTGCAAAAAGACGTGAATGCTTTGTTTGTTGTCCAAATAAAATTACTTTATAAATTTGCTTGCTTACTTTTGATTCCGGGAGTTTGTTAGGTGATTTTTACAGTAACTTATTTTTGATGTTTTCTTGCTCCATACTGGGACTCTTGGAAACAGTTTGATACTTGATTAAGTATCTTGGAGTTTAATGCGTAATTCAGAAAAAAAAGGCTTATTTTTCTAATAGTTGAAAATATGAATTCCCTTGAATGGTGTAAACTTTATGTATCTTAATCCCCATCTTTATTAGAGAGATAGAAAAGTGCCATGTGATTTAAATAAAATTTTGTTTGATTCACTTTCAGAATGAAAGTTAATGTTTAGAGAAATCCGTGTTTCATTGCTTAAAAGCTTCATATTTGACATGTGACTTATAACTACACCTAATTCTTGCAGTAAAGGCTGTTTGAATGTAAGCTTGAAATAAGTACAGCACCTTAGTTAAAAGATTAGTCCTGCTTGATACTCTTTGCTGCTTCTTCGTGTCTGAGATTTTAACAATTTCTTCTCAAGAACTTGTTTAGTTCTTGAACCCAAACTTGATTGTTACCACTGTCTTACAGCTGACTCAGAGAGAAGTGAAGAGCAAAACCTCATTTATGGCTCCTCAGCAAGTAAAGTGGTAGTGAAGAAGCCTTTCTGTCCTCTTTTGTACTCACTTCTGAGTGTCTGTGTTGGTAGCACTCTGACTCTGACTTGAACAGGTCCCTGGAAGAAGCTGTGGGCTAAAGATGTGAAACTGTGATACAGGTTAAAAGCCTTTCATGGAGGGGACTTTCCCTTTTTTTTTTTTTTCCTTTTTTTTTTTCTTCTAAGTGTTCCTTGTGCTGTGGCATAATCTGACAGGATGGGAAGAGATAAGGAAATTCCAGATCTCCCGCTCTTAGGTGGAATTAGTCTGTCTCTTTCCTTAAAGTTTGTTGGAGTGTTAGTACAAGTGAGGTGAAACCAAGCAGTTTAGTGTCAGCTTTTAGAAGACTGTGACAGTGATAGTTGGGTCTCATTTGTCTTAATGTTAGGAGCTGCTTTTCTTCCTATTATAGGAGCAGCTTCTCCTTGTTACAGTAGTACTACCAGTGTGGTTTTCTATCATTTTGAGATGGTCTTGCATTAATTTATGTGTTTGTATATGTTTTTCTTCTCCCTGGTATGCAAAAGTTCAGGTGGACTATACATAGCAGGATGATGCATCAGATAAGGTTTCCAGGCCTTGAATAAAAGAGATTAGAGAGATTTGAGCTGCTTTGCTCAGGGAATATGATGTATTGTGTTTAGGCAGATTTACTTTTTTTTCTATACCTCTGTATAGAGAGATTTATGGCTGTGGAGCTGTGTAGTAATTTGAAGATCTTGCGTTTACTACATGATGCCATTTCTAAAGTGCTGGTTCCCTTTCTTATTTAGCACAGCAGCTCTTTGTGGATCTTCATTTTGAATTCTGTAACTCGTTTAGGTCAATGCCAATATTACTCATGTGTTACCTTATGCAAAAATACCAAAATAAATATCAGCAGAACTTAGCTAATTTAATAAACTTGCCTAAAAAGATTCCTTCTGCATACCTAATGCCAGTTTATTCATGGTATTAGCTTTTTTCCAAGTGCTTGTTCCATTATGCGCTGTAAAAACCAGAAGCACACAGCTTGTATAGCTTTATGTTAGAGATCAGTAATTTAAGAGTTATTCATGAATTCTCTCTACCTATGTAGTCTGTTATCTGACTTCCACCACTGCTCTTTAAAGAACTTCTGGAGTGCAACATCTTCAGTGTTTTGAAATTTCTGGTTCTGTGACAATATAATGCAAGGTCTTATGGCAGCATTCATTTTCACAAAAAACATAGATCTCCCTTTGGATTTGGATTGCTTTCTAGCTTCCATGTGAAGGTTCTGTTACCCTAATGCCAGAACTATATGGTGGAGGTGTAATTTTGCTACAGAAAAATGAAAATAATACCAGATTTATTACACAATCCTAGGACAGTAAAGCTTCTTAGTATTCACTTAAATTTGAACTAAATGGTAAATCTCTTGGCATAAATGTTTACATCTTGGATTGGTTTTTAGAAAATGAAATTGAATAAAATATTGATTAGATGTGGTAATTTGCTAAATCTAGAAGATTGGGATACCTGTTTTTTGGTATGCTGTTAAAGAGACTGATCTTCAAATTGGCCAAAGAATTTGTGAAGAAATTACGTTAGCTCTCTAACAGCTAATCGGGGAAAACAAAACTCTTGAGATTAAAGAAACTATCTTTGTGTTAACATAGAAATTAAAAAAAAATTTTCCATGTGTGATAACACAGGTATACATTGTGTTTAAAAAACAAAGTGGAAACTTCTGCCCAGAGGAGCTGAAAATATATTTTCTGGGAAGACTCTGTTAGTGGTTCAATATTGTTTCAATGGATGAAAATTAAGTTGGCATCCTGGATAACATTTTGAAGATACTGAATTTTGGATATACAGGAATTACTACACCCTGAATTCTTACGGCTACGTTTTGATGCTAAGTTCTGATAGATACCTATTTCAAACAGATGACAAAAGAAAACTGTATGTTGGCTTCTCTGATTAGTTGTAATGCATTCAGCCAACTAGGTGTAGCTACTGCTCACATGGTTCTGTCACATTAATTAGAATTTCAGTGCTAAAAATTAAGTGTTACTTAGATAAATACCTAGCTATAATTATATTTCATTAAAATTTTTCAATACCTAAATGAAACAACACTAAGTATATAATTTGAATTTACTCAGGTCCTCTTATAAACTGCAAGTTTAGAATTTGGAGAAGAGATTTGTATACTACAGTGTATTACTTTTAGTTTGTTTTTTATCTTTTCATCTGTACTTTGAGATTTCTTTGTTTGTTAATCAAGAAAGCTGTATTACCATTATTAAAATAACCTGGAAAGCTAGCCTGATTTTTTTTAAAATTTATTTCATTTTTTATAGATCTGATCTAATGTATTTACATGAGGTTTGTAAAGCTGTTTGTCAGTTAAACATGCTCTCAAAGCCTTCAGCAGAGGTTATTAGAGGTGAATGATGTGGATTTAAAGGATTTAGTTATTCATTCTAAATCCCAGCTATACTTTTAAATGCATTTTTTTTTCTTTTTTAAAGGAACATTTTAAGCATTAGGATGTGGTCTGCTGGCTAAAAATGATATTTTATTGACATCACATGGATAATCTGGTTTGTCTAGCTTACAGCTGCAGTGATCAGCAGCTGAGCTTTTTGAATGATCACTGTATCAGTGGCTGATATTCAGCTCAGTCAGGAACAAATGCAAATAATCTGTAATAATCTGTAATGGGCAAGTCAACTCTACCGACAAAGCTAACATTGCAGAATTATGGTATGTAAATTGTGGCACCCTTACAGGACCTGAAGGGAGTCTTCAAGAGAGCTGGAGAGGGTCTTTTTGGATAGGTCAAGTGGGAATGGATTTAGACTGAAAGAGGGTGGAATTAAATTAGAAGTTAGGAAGAAATTCTTCACTGTGAGGGTGGTGAGACAGTGAACCAGGCTGCCTAGAGATGCTGTGGATGCCACAGCCCTGGAAGTGTTCAGGGCCAGGTTGGATGGGGCTCTGAGCAACCTGGTCTGGGGGAAAGCATTCCTGCCTGTGGCAGGGGGTTGTAATGAGATGATCTTCAAGTTCCCTTCCAGCCCTAACTGTTCTATGATTTCATGAAATGCAATAAGTTGGTATTTTTACTTTAAGATGGTTATGTTGCTGTGGTGTTGGGGCTTTAATTGTATGGTGGTGCTTCATAAAAGCAGTTTGGTTTTATTGTAGCAAGCAATGTATCTGTTAAAATTTATCACGCAGTTAAAATCACCTCAGTTTTCTATCTGAAATTATATGGGGTGCTGTTTATTTTGGTACATTCCAGAACACAACTGGAAGTAGTATTTAATTTGTGAAATAATGTTACAGTGCCAGAATACAGGTACTAGCAAAGAGAACTTAATAGTTGAACAGGACTCAGGGTTACCCTTTCAAAATGTAATAATTGTGATTCTGGTAAATAATAGAACTACTTTAAGTGGCAAAATCTTAAATTGAAACAAATCCTGATTTGCCATATTAAAACGTCCTAAAAGTTCTTATTTATTGTACCACATGTTTTGATGTTACTTAGAGACCATCACCAGTAAGAAATAGTAATAGATGAGCAATTTTTAAGGTAGACCAAACTGTTTGTTATGGTAATCCATCCTTTAAACCATTAAACACATATTGCTGATGTCCAAGAAGGGAAGGCAGCGATTCCTAATCCTATAGCGAGAATAAGGTGCTACTGTTCATCACGGATTGTTTACTATCTACTTATTGAAGTTTTACTGCAAAACAGATAAATTTGTATCAGCATTTCTTACTAAAGATCATGTTCAGAGTTTGTGTAGGCAAGGCCTGTTTACTCACTGTTCAACAAATGCTAAATATTGTGCTCAGTTTTTGTGAGCCAACTGACTTGCAGCATGTGTGTGTTCATTCAAGAGATTTTATTTGGTTCTGAACATAACATGAACGATTCAGTGTGTGAATTGTGCTGATGGCACCAGGTTTCTGGATGAGGTGAGTTAGAGGTTAAACAGCATTGAGGAGGACTGACTCGTGCACGCCATGAAATATAAATACCCCAGTACTTAAAACAGAGAGTTAAGTTGTTCTCCCCTGCTCCACATAGTGCTTACTAATAACTTTGATAGAGTTTCTGGAGATCTTTCTCCTTTCTGGACATCTCATAGAATCTGTACTGTTCTAATTGACTTTAGAAAAAAAAACCCAATTAAATATAATGTAATTTAAAGGAATTTAACATTTTACCAAAACTACTCCTATGCTAACTGCATTATGTAATACTTAAGTTAAATGTAGTTCTGGGAAAGAGTAATAGATAAGGGTACTGGTATGGAGAGAACTCATTTACTCTGTTACTGGCTGAATTTTTCTTTGGAACCTCTGCATTGTGTAATAAGCATTAGTGCAAAGGTTTTGCACTAATGTGTTCATTTTCCTCCAGATGCTGATATTTTTTGTATAATACATCAGACTTCAAAACACTGAATGTTAACTTCGTTCTCCTGCTGCACAAATACTATGTTTTAGTGATATATTACAATTATGTTCATATCCTTTGTTTTTGCATTAATACCTATTTTACAGATGGTTTTGAACTAGACCAGCTAGTCGTACTCCCACAATAATTTTCAGTTCTTTTCCATAACAAGACAAGTTATTATCTGGCTTTGATGTTGAAAAGTGATTATGGTAACTGAACTACAACAAAAAAAAGCCCCCCAAAACCACCCCCAACCCTATAATCTTTGTTAAGAATGTATGCAGTGTACTAAATAAAGATGGAACCAGTCTTAATGCATTACATATGCACTGAAAATGATTCTTATCCATCTGATACACTAAAAAAAGAAGAAAAAAATCTTTTCATTATATCCTTTCTAAGATGTTGTTCTCCTTTTCATGTCAACTCAAATTTGGAGAATTGGAACTACTTTAAATATTTTAGCTGTAGTGACCCTTTCATTAAATGTTGGGGATTAAATTGCTCACACTTGAAGTAATCTCGGAGGTATTTCAACAGCTCTGATAGAAGTTTTGATTTTGTTTATCCAGCACAAAAGTACCTAATTGAAAATATGACAGATCCTAATTTTCTGACGGTTGATACTCGGTGTTTTATTTTCCAGTGCCTTAATGGTTTTATTTTTGTGTTTAAGTGATGAAGAGATTATTTAATGATAATTTGTATGCATAAGTTGCTTACAGCACAGCATTTCTAATTTACTACTTAACTTCATCACTTAAATGCTTCAATAGTTCTCATTTAGCTTTGATTATAGTATTAGAATGGTGTATATCAGATACACACAGCAAATATAAGTGGATATATTTGACATAAGCAGATTATATGTGTCATGCTGATATTTGTTACATGTCTACTTTGGCCTTTACTTGGTTATTTTACTTAGAAAATATGCCGTATTTAGGGGTGGGGAGAATGTTTCTGATGCATTGTTGTCTGCAGCATCTCTTCTATTACCAGTAGTAGGTGGGTTTGGTAGAGACTTGGTGAAACAACTTCACATGTTGTCACTAGCAGTCTTAACAACTACCTAAAGTTAGTTTGTATGTAAAAATTAACTTCTAAATGTGGGTACTATTGTCTGTGTTCACTGTATTGACAGTGATAATACCATCTGCTTTGTCAGCCTCTTTTTCCTTTAGAATCTCATCAGATAATCTGTTTTTCTTAACTATGTTAGAAACTTGCCAAGTTCCACTGGAGCACATTTAATCCTCAAAATACATGCTAATGCAGTTAATGAAAGATTTCACAATTTCAGCATTATTCTTGAAACATTATACTTTTCCCTCTTGATTTCTGAAATGTATACAAGTGGCTGTTTATGTAAACTTGGCCTTCTTTGTTTTTAGTTAATCTATAATGTGGTCACTTAGTAAGTTGTGTATGGGATGCCCTTGTTTTTATTTGATAGTAGTTCTTACTGCTTCAACAAAAGCTGTGTAGCTGTTTTCTGTTGTGATAAGTGTGGTGTTGAAAATACTTAATAAGGCATGAAATATATCTGAGGTTTCTCTTCATGGAAAAAGAAACTTTCTGTTTTGTTAATCACAACCTACCAGAAAATGTGTTGTCATTTTCTGCATGGGATGAGGTAGTGGCAACAGTTTCAAGTATCTGAAGAAAATATTTTGACTGAAAGACAGGGGTGGGGGCTGTAAATGTTAACTGAAAGGTTATGTATTTAATCCATCCCTGCTATCTTACTGGCAAATTACGTATTTACAGGTGTAAATGCTGGTTCTCATGACATGATGTGTTTGTGTTTGTACACATACATGTGCATAAATATATATCACTACAGCAGTGCTTGTAAAAAAAGCCCAACTGACCAAACATCCCCTCTCCTCCCCCCCCCCAAAAAAAACCCCAACCAAAAACCCCAAAGCAACAACCAGAAGCCAATTTTTTGACGAAGATGTCATTGTGAAAATGGGTATATGGGCATGGTATACTAATGAAGTAAATATTGGAAAATGTTATTGCTAGAAAGCATATGCAGTGTAAGTAATTTGCCCGTTTGTCATTTCTTTTTTTCCCATAATATGTTTCAGATTACTTTCTCAGAAATTCAGTCTCAAAGGTAACTAGCTGTAATTTCATGCTACAAGTTTAATTTTCTTTATTAAACACTAAATTACCTAACTGAAAGTATACAGTCTTAAGGTTTAATATGCTATATTTTGTTTTCTAATACCTCAAGTGGTTTTATACTTGTTTCAGGTTAGAGACTTTCAAAAAAACGAATCAGCCATACGTATCTGATTTTTTTTTTTTATATATTATCTAAAACTCAGCTGAGAACAGTGCAAGCTTTTCTAAAAAATGCAGAAATATTTTATGGAAAACTAACTGTATTACCAATATCGTAAAACAATATTCCTTTAAAAAGAAAACAATGAAAAAAAATCAGACCTAAATTTGCTAATTTTGGTGGGTCAGTGAAAGCTTTTATTGGATTCAGAGTCCATCCTTGTATTTGTTTTGTCGGCGTAGTGGTTTTTTTTAATCTTCTTTAGTATTTCCAGCTTGTTTGCATATAAATGTTTCAATTAAATGCATTAGCTGATTTTCTTTATAAAAAACATGCATGAAAATACGTACTTGAATTTAATTGTATCTTTCAGAAATTTATTAATCCTTGGAGTAATGTTAATCTTGCTTACAAAGAGTACTCACATTAAACAAACACCATTGTGAGTGTCATATGCATTCATCATGCTTTGTTTTGAGTGCCTTCATTGTCTTGCAGTTCCTTTGTGTCTCTTCATTACTCCATATCCATGGCTGGCATTTTAGCCTGTGACTCTGTCAGATTAAGTTATCTCCTAAATGGTCTTGGAATATGACTATTGCAGTCTAAAGACAGAGAAGGTTTCCCCTGAAGTGGCTAAACTGACTGCCAGCATTGCTGCTTAAGATAAAATTATCAGATGTTCTCCATTATAACATCCAGTTTTCAGTTTCTTCTTAACCATGACATATTTTAACCACTGAACCATGCAGAGTCCTAGTCTTCAGATGCTTTTTATTTGGTGTGGAAAATCATATGAAAATGAAATGATCAGGAAATGCTGCTCCACGTCTTCAAAAAGCAAACTAACCACCGGGACATTTTAAACCACATTTTTGGGATGCTTTAGTTTGTTTAATGTATCAGTATGCAATCTGAAAGCTGATTTGACTATGGAGAAGGCTGAATATAAGGTATAGTTTTCTCTCTTGATGAAAATCCACTTTCAGCTGGTGGTTATGTCTAACATCTAACTAGGCTATAAAATAAAATAGGGAAAAATACAGATAAGTGAAGGCAGGACTACTCACTAACTGATGGAGAAGTCTGAAGATTATGTCTTATTATGATTTTAAAAATAAAGGAAATGATATGTAAAGGTAGTCTCAAAATGGAGGACTTGTTTTCATATATGATAAAATTATACTGAAGCTGATTTTTGCAGGAGGTTAAGAATTAAATAACTTCATCAAGAGTGGACCTCTATGATTACAAGTACTCGGTTGTAGTAACTACAGTGGGTTTTTTTTTTTTAGGAAATAATAGCATTTGTGTGATTTTTCTAAGGTGGGGATCAGAACGTGAAACTAAATGCTAGATTACTAGAAACATAGATACATTGCAAAGCATTTGTTACAAATCATTAGCAAAGAAAGGGCTCCTTTTCTGTGTGTTTATAATTTTTTTCTGAATTTAGCTGCTTATTATATCTTAAAGTATGCCTAAAGTCAGCATGAAGTGTAGAGCATGTTTTGGTGTAATGAGGAACTACTGAGGTTTTCTTGAGACTTTCTTTAAAATAATGTTTAGGTTGTGTATGAAAAGTACTCAAATACGTATTGTACCTAAGGAACATAAAAACTTTTTAAGACTTTTCTTGATTTCCTCAAGTCAAAATAGACTTTAAGAATAGCTTGTTTTGGCTTTTTTCCAGTGACAAGTAACTGACTGCAAAATCAATGTTCAGTAAGTCACTGGAACTTGCTAATAAGATGGTAGAATAAATGAGTTTTTAATTGAGTTAAATAATTGTTTAAACAAATGCATGTGTTCAATATTTCTTGCTAGATTTGGATATTTCAATCAAATTCGATTTTTTCGAATTCATTTCCAGTAATGAAGTAAAGAAATTTTTTTCATAAGTTAAATTAGATCTTGACACATCTTATTTTCGTATTCCAAAAAGGAAAACACAAAATAAAAAAGTCACAATAGCAGTATGAAATTTAGTACTACTGGTCTACCTGAAGTTCCTCAGATTTTAACTTGAATGGAAAGTTCCTTAAACACTGCCTTTCCCATACTGTAAACACCAGACACGCTTTGCAGTTCTCTTAATAATCAGTAGCTCTAAGTCTTTGGCGTGGTTCATTCTTACTTTTCTTTACTACTTTTGTTCTGGGTGTGGGGACTGGTGAGGCATAGAAGAACTGTTAAAGCAGCTGATCTGCTTAGGAATTAGTTGTTCTAGGCA
Organism: Falcunculus frontatus; assembly: GCA_013398115.1. Taxonomy (NCBI): domain Eukaryota; kingdom Metazoa; phylum Chordata; class Aves; order Passeriformes; genus Falcunculus; species Falcunculus frontatus. Next base: position 58,377 of record VZRV01009282.1, read on the forward strand.
TAGGGAATACAAGATGTTTTTATCAGGGAATTTCTTATGCAGTGGACTTGTTAGGTAGGTCACCACATGGAAATTTTGTTGACTCTTGGGAATGTCAGTTGTTGCAGAATAATCATTAATATCCCAGAGTAGGTGCAAACATTAGGATTTGGAGCAGCTTTTTTCATAACACATTTTTTTACTGCTTAAACTCTTTGAGTAACAAAGATCCTCATGTACAGTGTCCCAACATACGCTGTCACTTTTCTTTAGGAGTGTGTGTTTTGGATATCTTCTCAAAGAAAGGCAGCAACTGTATTACCAGCAAGTTCCAAGTAGTGTTTTGTACATGCTGAAAACTTCAAATGTGAAAGGTTAGCAAACTAAGGGAATGTGAGTGATGATGCAGAGAAACAGGGAGAGAGGGAGAGCGACAAGGCTGTAACTGGTTGGAACTTCAGCACCTAAGCTCCGCTAAACACTTTTAATTCTTGGCTTTTAGGATGCTCTTGTGTTTATGTGTCACCTTCTTGTGGAGGTTGTTTCTCTAGTTCTAATTTTGAGATGGGAAAGATTTGAGCACATGAAAATAAAACTCAAGAAAACAACTGTGAAATACCACTACTGAAAATTTTACATATAAAAATCTATTGTGTCGAGAGATACTAATTGTTGTGAGAGACTGACTTCATTTAATTGTTTTTTCTGTGTTGTTGATGTAGAAGCAGTTAATCTTAGTGTGGGCCACTTCTGCTTAATTTTTAATATAATCTCACTTTTCCACATGTGTGAAGTTACATACATTCAAAGTAGCGCAGCCTTAAGTTGGTCAAATTGACTTCTGAACCACTGCTGTTTCTGTACTATCGGTTCTCTGGGGATAAGGTGAATCCTACAGTACTAGACAAATGCAAAGTGAGAAACACTCTCAGAAATTAAAGGAAAATATTCTTAGCTTTGTCCCTGTACAAATGTTAGAACAAACAGTATTCCTGAACATGGGCGTGTTACCTGTAGTGATGCCTATCATCATGGCAGCAGTAGAGGAACACAAAGCAATGAAGAGTGTGATTGGGTGACAGTATGAGACAAACAGCACGAGAAATACTGAGTTAGATGTTAAGGATGGTCTTCTGAATTTGTCAGATGTCTCGTTCTGGCAATTCTGTTTGATAGTCTAGCTGGCCTGACAGGTAAGAGAAGCGGTAGCTGCAGATCCAGCTGGATTCTGATAAAACCGTCTAACTTGAAGGCTTACTCTGTGTTGCTTAGTTGCGGTCTTGCTGGTCACTGCTCTGTCTCTGACAAAAGAGTCTGAATTATGTTTTTCTATGAGTTCTGAGCTGGGACTTTTAAGGTGGTTGTCTGAGGAACTGAATACTGACAGTGATAGATTGGTACAAAAGGTAGGGAACCGTTTGTTAAAGCAATAATTGGCTTAATCTATGATAATTGATTACTGATGAGTCAATTAAGACTGCACCTCAGGTGGGGAGGTCCTGCAGAGTTCTCCTTAATCTTGTATCTCTAACACATTGAAGAAAACTTGGTTGGTAGGATAGAAAGTATGCTTAGAAAAAAATTGAGTCATTACCAAATGCTTCTAAAGATAGTTTTGAATTTTAATACTGTCTTGAAATTACTGTGCCTGAAGTCAACAATGTGGAATTTGTTACTCAAATGTAGAGGAATATGCTTTTGTAGGGGGGCATAAAAGCTTCATATGAATATAAACCTAGGGGAAAGGATCAAGGCTGAGGTAATGGAGAAGAGTATTTGGGGACAGTTAATGTTGAAACAAGCATAAAAAATGAATTTTTGAGGGAGGGAAAGAACCAACCTGAGATGTGTTAATAAGAATCTGGTTTATAAGATAAAATTGTTCTGAGTAACTTAACATTGTTGAGATCTCAATAGAAGTATTGCCTTGTCTAGGCATCCTGATTTTAGAAATGATTGAATTGTAGGGCCCAAGAGAGGCAATGAGAACAGGCTGGGGTTTGGGAGGAATAGCTATCCAGAAGGGGTCCAATTGTTAATACATACAGCTTGGAAAGAAAAGGCAGGGTTGAGCAGCCTTGGAACAATTCCTGAAGGGTCTTTATAAGGAGCGTATCGTGGGATGAACTGGCTTAACATTTAACAGAATGTATTGCAGTTTTAAGTCTGTGATTTCTCAACTACAAATTCTAAGTAGCGTTCAGACAACATGAATGAAATTGCAAACTTGAGACTAATACAGATTCCTCCCTTTTTTTTCCTTAGTATTCTATATTGTTCTATTTATTTTTATCCAAAGTATGTTATTATTTGATTATTCTTTTAATCATGATCCAAATTAATGAAACAGTAGAGACTGCTGTTTTTCTTGGGAGATTGAGAATATAAAAATAGTCAACTTGTGTGTTGGTTAAAATATTGATTTAAAGTCAGCTTTGCAATATTATTTTAGCATTATCGGTGGAATGGCATAGATACCTAAAGTTTTAGTGTGCAGAAGTGTGGTTGTGGAGAAAGGCAAGTAAGATGCTGTTCATGTAAGACAACGATACAATTTTGGTATTAAACATGAAAAGTGAGACGTGTAATATTTTACTAATAATTTCACAGCTGAACTTGTAACTAGTTCATTGCTTTATCAAGGCTTAGTGAATGTTCCTTAATTTCTTATGATTCAAAGTTTCTGTGTGTTCACAAGTTCTATTAGTCTTTACTCCCCACCCCCTCACCTCCCAATAGTTGATTCAGACTTCATAATATGTCTTTGTTTTCTGAGTTTGCAATACTAAATAACTTTGGGAGTATATATTCTCTATGAATAGTTTAGCTGCTGTGAAACACTGTAATTTTGTTAAAGAACTTTAATTTGCTTGCATTCATAATTTCTGCTCACTCTTAAATCATTTCTGGTCTTTGCAGTTTCATAAGGATTTCAAATACGTCGAGTTTTGGTACTCAAACCCAGTTTTAATTAGCTGAGGAAATGAAAGCCAACAACTTTTTCACAATTCCATTGAATAACTTTGTTTACTGGGATCTAAAATATTCAGACTTACGTCCTTACAGCGGAGTTTCTGTTCTCTTAATTTCTTCTTTGAATTTAATGTTCACTCTGAAATTTCTTAGTTTATCTATCCTTTGAGCTGGTGCTTCAGCTTTGCACTGCAGTTGTCACAGAGTACTGCTCTGTGTTCTCAATCCTACCATCACTTAGTACTTTTTTTATTTATGTCATAATTTTCAGAATGTGTGGCTGAAAATAAAGGGAAAAAGCTCTTGAAAACAGCTAGGAAATAATGTTATGTATGGCTAAATGGTGGTATTACCGTGTTGAGCGTAGGCAGGGGGCTGTCTGCTGAAGTCAGCCAATTAAACATTAAATGCTTACTTTATTTGTATGTACAACTGAATAAATGATACAGCTTACAAAAAGTGATGTGCTTTTGTGGTGTCTGTATATACACATAAAATTTCATATATATACATATTTTATATATATATATGTGTGTGTGTATGTATGACAGTACTGTACTTTTAAGAAATGTTGCCCATGAAACCTAAAATAAACATGTAAGAGGCCTCATTTCTTTTCCTGAAGGAAATGCCACAGCATGGGTAGATAAAGAAGAGTTACTCTAGATGTCCTTCCCAGACTGAGCCCACCAGAACCACATGGATTGGGGAAGGAGAATGCTGTCTGCAGGCTCCTTAGCTGTGAGCAGGGAGCAACTGAACAGTGAGCGTAGGGGCCTTTCCGAAGGTCCTGTGCCATTGTGGGACTGGAGCTCCCCTGGCACCTGAGCATTCCCACCACGGGGAATTTATGTATATGTCTGGTCGTGCACCCAGCCCCTTTGTGTCTCCTTGCCATGATGCACCTCATTGGCCTATGCATGAGCATGGCTGGACACGTTAATGGTGAGGGAGAGTGGCCCAGACTTTCTGTAAGAGCTTGTTCAACTTAATGAGGAGGAAATTAGGACTGTCACTGCTGTAGACTACCTCATGTTACATCTATAAGACCTAGTTTCACCTGAAACTTGTATCCCCAAAGTCAGTGTCATGTGGGTACTTAATGTAGGAAAAAAGTACCTAACTCATTTTTCAACCCCAGGCATTTAGTGTGGTGTCGTAAACTGTTATACACTTGTTATTTTTAGACACAGAAATACATCTTCTTACATTTTAAATTATTTTTCTTTACTTGATTTTATAGAAATTATTTATTTTTTTCTTTCAGTTTAACTTTGTTGGAAGAATCCTTGGGCCCAGAGGACTAACAGCTAAACAGCTTGAGGCAGAAACAGGATGCAAGATAATGGTCCGAGGGAAGGGCTCAATGAGGGACAAAAAGAAGGTAAGGTCTTGAAGGGGTAGTGTAGTTTCAGGTGCATCATTTTGTTTTCTAATGGGGGATAAGCTCATGTCTCTCATTCTTACTTGTTGTGTTCTCACTATATGCTTTTTCATTATCTAGTGTCTTATATAGACTTAGTAAATAACACAGGCTGTCCTGAAGAAGTAAATTGTACATACTCCATAATTCTGCAATTGGGAGTCTAACTAGCAAATATGAAGTATTCTTAAGTAATCAGTAACTTATAGTTGTCACATTTCACAAGGCAAAGGTAAAAATGGAAGTTAAATGTATTTTTCTAGGAAAGAGATGTTAAACTCAAAGGTCTTATTAATAACTTTCTTGTATTGAATTAATGAAGTAATGATTTGTGCATAGAGTGTGGATTGAAAAAAAAGTTAATTGTATTTCTGGCAGTCACTTCTGAGTGAACCAAAAAAGCACTGTGTTTCTGGTTTTGTTTTGTGTTCAGGTGGAGTTGCAAAGTAATTAAGCTGTTCTTGCCTTGTCCTGTAATATGTATGCTCTGCCCCTATGAATAGGGAAACTGCATGATAGAATAGAGCCTTCCTGAATGTCAGATTGCTCTCATGGTAACTGTTTTTCTAGCTTTCTTTTCTAGCTATTTCCCGCTACCTCTGGCTACTGCTGCTGAAGTTACACCAACATCTCCACTGTAGTTTTGAATGTTTCCTCTTTGTTCCCAGAAATACAGTTTCTTTTGCTTCTTTTTTAGGAGACTCCCTCTCTTTTCCTTACATGATCAACCACATACATTCTATTGATACATATGTAGTACATAACAATTACAAGAGGAAGTTAAATGTCTGCCCAGTTAAACATCTCTTCCTTCCCAGAGCTTATAAATGTGTTACCTTCAAATTTCATTTAATGTCACTTGTTTTCGTAATCTGCTATAATACTGTCACCATCCTTTGTCTTATTCTACCATTCTTGTAGGTTTTGGAGTTTGTGAAATGTCTGTTACACAATCACAGAGCGGTGGAGGTTCCCCTCCTCAGGCAGAGTCTCCATGTCTGGGTTTCCTAGGACCATGTCCAGGTGGCTGCTAGGTGCAGTGTCCTCCACTGTGCTTCAGAACCAGTCCTGTCCTGTGGAGAGTCATCTCTCTAGACAGCTTGGGCAGTTTTATTCTCCGGAGAAGTATTTTTAGACTGATTTCTCCTACTCTCCATGCTTTTTTTTTTCCTAATTTTGTTTTCTGACTGATCACAGAAGAATAGGCAGTGGGAGTTACTGGAGTTTTGTATATAATGAAAAGATTAGAGGAGCTGAGACCTTCTAAGTGAGTCACCTGGTTTTTTAAGTTTAGTAAGTAAAGAAAACTACCTTCAACAAGGACAAGTATGGCAGATCAGATAAAACCTCGTACACATTAAAATCTACAAATGGATCCAGTCAGCACTTGAATGTCCATTACCACTTTGAAGTTGGTTCTCTCATAATTTTTAAACATGAGGTACTTGACCATTGATAATTTACTGAGATAATATTGCAGTTAGCGTGGAATGTATTTGAATGATATCATAATATAATGTATTTGTATACCAAACAGTATGATAGTGGCTGTAAACCAGTGTTGAGTGCCAAATAATTTTCTTCATAAAACTGATTTTCATACCATCCGTTCCTGATCTTTTCAGCTCATTTGCTCTCCTGAGGTGATTTGTATTGGTCATTAGTCCACATTTTTCAGAGCAGACTTTTTGGTGCTATACCACTGTTGATGAAGTAGGAAGAGTTTCATAATCCTTGATAGTGATGCGTACCAATAAGATGTTTCTTGTAAAAATAATGATTTGGAAGCTGATTTAAGACTTGGCGATCACAGACTAAAGAAAGAATGAGTGACATCTGTCAGTTTGGGGCACAAGTACACTTCTTGCTGTTGACTCTTGCCTCTTCCTGATGAATTATACTTACAGATGAACTCCCTAGTCTTGCAGTGCAAGATGATCAACTTTCTTGACAGTCTGTGCCATTTAATTATAACCACGTTTTTTTACTTTCTTAAAGGATTTCTCTCTTTGCAGGTTATACCTCAAAATGCTAATGAACTTCATAAAATACAGAAGTAATACTGTTTTTTTCATGGCAGGTTAGGATACACTAATTCTTTTTTAAAACCCTTTCGTTGTACTAGAGTCAGTGTTGTTTAGAAAGTCAGTATTCAAGATTTTTTTCACTGAATAGTTTTGAAATTTGGAGGAGATAAGAGATGCAGGTTAATTTTTTATGTATATTTTGTGAGTATATTTTGTATCTGCAAAATTGATTTCCCAGTGCTAATTATACAAGAAACTTTATTGGTTGTAGGAAGGAATAATTACTAAGGCAGTGTCAATCTTACGTGACAGCTACATGGTACTAAATACCATCTCCTTGAATAAACTGTCCATGTACTTTTCCTGCCTTGCTAGTGGTTGCAGAATCCAAGAGAAAATAAAAAGACTGACATGCTGGAAAATAAACCATCCAGATATGCTCTGTAGAGAATTTTGCTTTGTTGTGTGATCCTGTGCAAGAAGTAATGAATTAGAAATCTTTGTCATGTGGCCAAAACACTTGAACTGGCATCACATCTTGAAACTTCCTAACAGATTCCCCACAGAAAGCAGGGGAAATCCTCAAATCATTTGTATTTGAGGCTCAGCTGGTAATCAGAACATCTCTCTAGGCAGCTTTCAACAAATTTAAAATCAAAACCTTAATTACTGAGAATACTGTGATTAGAGCCTAGGGGTACTTGAAGGAGATTATTGGGGAGGGAAAAGGGGTTGCAGGCATTCATCAAAAGCTAATGAATGTGTAACTTTATTAAGACCAAGGCATTTTTTGCTTAGTCTGAATTCACCTTTCATTAGGTAGAGAAGAAAACTAGTAACTTGCACACCAGTTAAAGAATGCATATAGTGATGACTGTCCAGTGATGGATAAGCAAAACAGTTTTTTACATCTCCCTTGTCTTACATGAATTCTGTAAAGCAGGCATTGACACCCATAGGGAGTCAGCCCTGTGCTCTTTAACACACTGCCATTATCTCACTTTAGAGAATGGTATGAAACCCAACAGCATCAGGCTGCTGACTTAAGGCAGCCTTGGTCAACTCCGTTGTTTTTTTCCATTTCATTCTACTTTTAGAGAAGAATCTCCCCTAGAGCAGTGTGTGATGAGAGAGCATAATTCGTTTTTACTTCATGAGGAAACATCTCATAGTGATATACAGAATTTTTTTCTTACAGTTGGTAGTTTCAGATAGAAGAGCAGGCAGCTATGCAGTTCTAAATTTGAAGAACTCTGTGCTTTCATCCTCTGTAGCAGCTTTAAGTCTGTTGCACTTCACTCCATATTAGATCATTTGAACTGATTTGTGGTTTCTGACCTACTTGTTCCAGCTTACTTGTTCCTACAACCCTGTTCACCTTGCAAGCAGAAACATAAGGTTTCACGAAAGACAGGCTCTCAGTTAGTACCAGTCTTGACCTTTGACTTGTGCAGAGTTGTTACAGTAAATAGATAATTCCATTTCTTTACTGTCCATTTTTCTGTTTTTATAGTATGGCTAAAAAGGAATTAGAAAAATCCTGACCTTGGTACCTGCACAAAGTTTGAGGAAAATATCAGAGTGGGAAAATATATCTGTCTTATGATCAGGATATTTATTGAATTTAGATGCTGTATAGTATTACATATTTGTAATATTTTATTACCTTTTAGGCTTTGAAAGATCATCTGATAAACTTTGTTTTCCATTGGAAAGGGTTAAATATTCAGTTTAGCTAATAAAGTGATGTTACTGATGTTCAATAATACATTGTGTCTTGTTAAGCAAACCCTATTATTGCTACCTTAATTACAAGATGCTTAACTTTTATATTCTATGAATAGTACTATGTGTGAACAAATCATAAAGGTCTGGTGCTGACGTGCATGTTGAAATGAAATATATTTAGCATATAAGAGGAAATGAAGTTGTTCTGTGTTTCAAAATATAAGGCTGACCAGCCAGCACTGTTCTTGTATTCTGGGAGTAAATTGCTTGGCTGAGGCCTGTTGTCTCTAATACATGCCTCTACACAAAAGCATGTCAGTGGTGTTTGATGATTGCATGTGTCTGTGTTGACAAACAGTGGTTTGGAATGGCAATTAAAAAAAAAAATTAACTAGTTGCAAAGGTGGGGATTTGACTCTTTGTCAGTACCTTTAGGAATAGTAGGGAAAAAAAATACTTTAAGTGACTGGGGACATAGATATGTAAAAGTGAAAAGCTATTCCATATTCATAATACATGACTAGAATTACTGTCCCTTTATGAAAAAAAAAAAAAATCCCTCTCTGACAATGCTGGTGGAGTTTCTGGAGGTCAGATGCTTAATTTTGCATTTAGAACTATAACTAGCAGAATCCCTTGTCAAGTGTCCATCCTTAAGGATGCTGTTTATTAAAATTGACCTCTAGTTACTGGAAACTGACTGAGGCAGTGTGGAGCAGCAGCTCAGCATGTTTGAGATGCTGGCTTCTGCTTTGTTAATTTCTGTTGCAAATCAAAGCTGCAACTGTCTATATAAGAGGCTCTTACATTCATTTTAATTGCTGTCAACTTCTGTGACCTTACATAAAATTCCTTGTATGAGCTGGCTCCATAGCTAGGATTGAGACATAGCTTATACAGCATGTCCTGAATCTACTGCATTCAGGTTATAAACTTGGAATAGAAAATTACTTGAGGCATTCAGAATGAAATGTTTAAGATACTGCCCTGGGAGCAATAAACTTCAGCATCTTCTACAGTGACATTTCCTCTGAACACACTTTTTCGTAAGCATGTGTGTCTTGATAAAGTTTGATTTCTCAAACTGATCAGGCTTGGGAGATTTTTGTCATGCTTAATTTTTGACTAATACAATAACTGGCGTTTTATTTTTAAACTAACTCTAAACAAAAAGGTATCAATGTAAACTTACATATTCACTGTATCAACTGCTATTTTAATACATATGTTTAAGAATATACTTGGTGGTTGATACTGCTTTGCCTTCCTTAGAAGTTCATTATAAAACATGTGATGAAAATATTTTTGTTTGCTTTTAAGCTAGTATTTTTTTTTCTATAGTGAATACTTCAGAAAATGGGCTTTTTTGTTCCAATTTCAAAACTTCCATTTCATTTGTAACCAGTTATTTTGAATAAAGGGAGAATTGTAAAGCTGGATTTAAATAATTAAAGAATTGTTAAAGCATGGCCTTTTTCCCTTTTCACAGACAAAACGGAGGTCTCTCAAGTTATATCCCTGGCACTATTTGAGCAGTGACCCTTTTAAGAATTGTTTACACTATTAGCTAATAGCATAGACAAAGAAAAAAAAAAGTCCTCTTACCAAGTTATTGATTTAATTATATCATTAAATGCTAAAGACTACTGAATTTTTAATTCTTGAAATACAGTTTTTACTAGACAGTGGTGAAGGTAATAGATATTATTTCTCACTGACAGCAGACTCCTTTTAAGCCTGTACATGGGGGTTTTGTACTCCAGAGCTTCTAGAGTATTATCTTTAGAATCTTACCCTCACACATTTTTTCTTTAAGTAAAAATGTTCAGTTCCCAATGACAGTAGTGAAGAATGCAGGCACAACTAGCATAGTTATGTATGGGAATGCAAATTTTACAAGAAGGGAACATTTTCCTGAAGTTTTATATAAGATTTGACAAACGCTTCTTATTTGAAGTAATTTATTTCAAGAATATTTTCATAGCAGCCAGGGGAATGCTCTTACTTTCAAGAGCAGAATGGTTTTATTTTGAAGGGAAAAAAAATTAGGTGCCTGAGGACCTTAAAAATTATTACAAGGCAATATTAGTCTTTCAGAAAAAATTACTGATATGTATCTGATGCAATGCATCTTTTAGATGGTTTATTTCATACATACTTTTGCCCTTTATTGGCTACATACCGAATATATTCTGTATGTATTGGATATATTTCTACATGAGCTCAATACAAAGTTGCAGGTTCGAGCAGATTTCAACACTGCTAAGACATGGGTTTTCCTATATGATGTGAAAAGTAGCTGAAGCCTTTGGCTATGATTAACTCTGCTATCAAAAATTCATTTTATGTCATTTTGTTCTGAGAGCAGTTAAATTGGTTATTGAGCTAATTAAATATGGAAATAACTGACTTTAACAAAATACTTCTTTAATGCCATTAAATACACTGGAAGCTGTAGAGTGTAGAAGTGTAATCAAAGCCCTGCTAGTTGAAATCAACTTGTATTATGCTTTCCTTGTATTTGTTTTTCTGTCAGTTCCCTGAGGAAAAAAATCTCATGATCAAGCAGTGAGAGAATCTAGATTATCTTGAAATTGGAGAAAAGTATCATGAAGTGTAGTGGAAAAAGTATATCAAGGGAATCCTGAATCGTTGCCTGAACATCTCTGTATAAACAAGTCTGGTGTATAAATTAAAATGCTGTGTCTATTGAACGGGAATTGACTCATCCTGTAGCATGGCAGAAGTTTTCTTTGTGCAGAATTACTCCTAAGCTTTTGTTAGGTGGTAAGCACAGAGAGTGTTAATTGTGTTGTAAAAGGTTGACCGGGTTTCAGCTCACAGCGGTTTGTATCTGGCATTTGAATAGAAGTTTTGAAAGGCTTGGGAGACTCTGCATACAGAATTGTTTTGAGATGCTGACGAAATTGTCTGCAAACATCTATCTGTATTTTGCTTTGTCTAGCAAAGTAGTGAAGCAAGGTTTAAAAAATTGAAATCTACTATAACCTGAAACTTTTTTCATACTAACATTTCTAACTTTCTTAAGAATTAATGCTGTGATAATCTTGCTTACCAGAAACAATTTGTATTCAGGTTTGCATTTTCAGTGTGTTTGTTCAGTATTATGCAACTATGCTTGCAATTCTGTGTGGGAAAGGCCATACTTAGTTTGAGGCTTATGGGAATTTTCTTGTACCTGCATGAAGATTGAGTCTACTTAAATGTGGGAACAGAGTTAGAACTTGTCATTTCAGGGGGGAAAGCAGCATGCCTGTGTGATTCCTGAGTAGCTATCAGTTCCTGGCAGTTCTTGGTTCTCCTTATTTTTGGGTGGCTTCTGGCAAGCAGAATACAGGCAGGTGGTTGTTTACCATAGTGGATATGGCTCCTCAGGGTCATATTTAGCCATTTTATTGAGACTGATAGGAAGGCTCTTTAACATGGAGTGAAAGAGTAAGCACAAAATAAGATACAACTATTGCTGAAACCAAATATTAAAATTATTAATTGAACATTTAGAACATAGATATATTTACCTTTGTGCTATTTTATTGTTTTCCAATTAGAGACAAGTAATCTGTGCTGTTTATTTGCAGCAAGATACTGGATTCGTTGTCAACTGCATGGTAACAGTCACAAACCGTAACTCCTAAAATGACTGATCAGTTTAAACTTGTTTATAGATGGTGACTTTCCTTATGTTTCCTGGCTTAGTGTTAGCCTTTGTCATGCCTGGGCTTGGATTGAAATGGATATCATTAATTACAGGCTACACTTTTGCTCTGTATGGCCTACAGTACTGTACATTCAGCATACAAATGAAACTCAAGTAGCTGTGTAGTTGTTAATAAGGATGTGGTGGGACAGTATCCTCACTTAACAGTTTATCCAGCTATAGTTGCAAGGTTTTATTGTTAGTCTTCACACTTTCAAGGTTGAGGGGGGTATTTATTGACAGACGGTTGGACATTTTTGTTAATCTTTCATGAGAGTAATTAGCAGCTTCTGTCAGTAATTTTTACATTTTTTCACATCTTTTTGGGCAGTGACTGTTTTGATAAATGTAGGACTCACTGAAGTGCATGCACACTGAATATAGCTTTAAAAATTTGTTTTCAACTCAAAACAGTTCTGTTTAAAGTGTGTGTTAAGTATATGCGTGAAAGGATGAAAGCTTATTTAAATGTTTGGTAAGGCCAAGTACACAGATCTGTTTTTCTGTTAGAGAGAACTTATTACTCTTATGGTAGTAGAACACTCCAAGCAATGCTTGGAGACTGTTTAACTTAATAGAATCTGATATTCTGTGTAAATTGTCTGATTTAAGTGCCACAAACTTGCCATGGAACAAACACAACACAGTATTTATGCATTCTTGATGCATTTGTTGATGTTAGTGATTCTTGAATGTAATTTGACTCATACGTCAATTCAGCACTATATTCCTACATGACAAACAAAATCTTGTCCTAACCTTAATAGCTTGAAATGAAGAAAACATTAGGCTGGTTTTCGGTGTTGAAAGTAAGATCTGCAAAACAGTGACTGCATTCAGGCAGTAGCTTTCATGGTCCTGACAGAACGGTTTAACTGGCAGCTGAAGCAACATGAAAACTCTGTAGGAAAAAAATGGTCATATCAAAGTATTGGTTGGTTTCATTAGAAGGTGTTAGAGAATTATGTAGAAAATTGGATCAGAATGGATGGAATCAGTACAGGGAGGAGATGTCTTGTCAATATAAAAATGTCATGAATTCGACACAGTTGCTGGGAAACACCAGGATGTTCTGATGCGTGAAAAACTAACATTTGTGGGGAGTGAGCGTATGTATAGTAGTGTGGAAAGTAATCCAAACTAATTTGCGGAGCAGTTACATTTTCACAGCAAAAGCTACAGGAGATTTTTTTTTTTCTTGTTGAGTCTTACGGAGAATCATAGAATATACTGAGTTTCAAGGGACCTTTCAGGATCATTGAGTCCAACCCCTGGCCCTGCACAGGACACCGCAAGATTCACACCATGTGCCCTAGAATATTGTCCAAATGCTTCCTGAACTCCGTCAGCCTTGGTGCTGTGACCACTTCCCTGGGGAGCCTGAGTCTCGCTCCTTTCCTCCCTCCTTCCTAATGTTTCTGCTGCTTTGAACCTAGGTCAACTTCTCTGGGCTTTTTTCCCTCCTCTTTAATGAATTTCTCCCTTGTTTCATAAATTATATTCCTTTTTCCTTGATTTGACATAAAGTTCCTCTTAGCTCTCTCTGGAAATCCTCTCTGGTTTTTTTCATCTTGGTCCTTGAGTACCTCCTTCTCATTGGTCATGTGCTTTATAAAGTATTGTAATAAAAGGAAGGTTAATTTATACGACACTTCATTTATTCTCTGAAAATACAGTTAGATGACATGAAAGTCCAATAAACTTGAGTTTTGGTTTCTAGCAATACTTTATATATTTGCATTATGGTAGCAGATGATATAAACACTGGTTAAAAACAGAGTTGTAACTGGGGAACCTAAGTTATGCAGGCAAGGAAGATTACATGAAACAGCAGGAAATAATGACACACTTTTCATGCTACTAACAGTTGAAATTATTTAGTGCGCATAAGACTATCTGAATGGGAAGAAACAATCCAGCAGCAAAAGTATATAAAGAAAATTATTTCCTGAGAGTCAGGGTGATAAGGCAGATTCACCAATTTGCTTGCCTTGAAGTTACTGGAACATGAATTCTGAATGCAGTAGCTTTTGAAGAAGTGTGGAGAGTAGATAGCCATGTTGCTCTCACACTTGGCTAGAGGTTTCTGTAGGTAAGCTGTAGGTGTGACATGAGGAATGAGTAGAAATGAAAGGTTAAGATTAATTAGTATCTCAACTGGAATTCCTGAAACCGTTTTGATTCCTGACACAACTAAAAATAGGCAATATAATTATGAACCAAACTGTCCTTTCTTTTATGCATCATTTTACAAGTGTGCTAGTAGTATTTTTGCATGCACAAATGGAAGGGATTTTTCTTCAAAAGCAAACAACAGCCTGTTAATTGAGTGCCTTTATCTGGCATGTGGGCAGTGAGTGCATATAACTTAAATGTTTGGATGTAAATACTTACGTAAATTATTATACTATTTTTTTCTGTCTGGAAAGTCTGATGTAGGTGTTACTTTCTTCCTAATCTTTCTGTAGTGTTCTGTGATCACGTGCTGTGACACGAGGTTGATATGATTGTTTCCAGTGAGGTCAGCATTTCATGGAATTGGATGTTCTGGTATGGGGTTATTTAACTATTTGGAGGGTTTTCTTGAAATTATTTTCTTCCATATTGATTTGATATTGGTATTGTGGTAGTTTTCTTTGTTGGATTTTTTTTAACACTGTGATAGCAGCTTATCTTAAGAAAACTTCTTCCAGCTTGATAGCCAGCAAAATCAGCCCCCAGTGTTATAAATTAAAAGCTGAAAACTGGTCTTTCTATTCTTCTGTCCTCCCTTGGTATTGTTTGGTGTTGTACATGCCTTGTCCCTGCAGTTTGTAGCTCTGGGAGCAATTCCCTAAATCCTGTCTGAAGCATGGACATGGACTCCTAATTACAGATATTTTTTTCTTTTTGTTTCCGATGTTTCTCCATGTCGAAATGCTGGTTCATTTTCTATCTGTTGGACCTTTAAACTCCAGACACCAGATCCTGATGTTTTGCCCTAGATAAGCTTTTTTTCCTCAGTAAGTGTGATTGTGTACCTTAATTTATTGGCCCTTGGTGTTTCTGCTGTGGTGGTACTTTCCTGTGGTGTAAGGAAAGAAGCGGTGACAGTGCTGGGTCCCTTCTGTGGTAAAGTTGCTATGAATTCTAAGAATTGCATGTTTTTCTTGAGTAAGAAAGAAGTAGTTTTCTGAAAGATGGGTCCCATAACATTTTTAATAACAGCTCTGCCACTGCTTGTGGGCTCTTTGGAGTATTTTTATAAATGGTTATCTGGACTGTGCAGTCCTGCAGCCACACAGAAACAATTAATGCTTCTGTGGCAATCAGACAGCGATAAAGAATTGAAAACCACGTTTAGCTGTCTGACCGAATCCACCTGAAGTACCTGACTGTTTTAATTGATCCACATGATGGAATTATTTCGGAGCCACTTAAGATTCAGAGCGATTGATTTCAAATGCTCCCATATTTACAACCATATTTATTGAAGGGAATTTAATTTTTAGGTTCTTGGGGATCTTGGCGGATATTTTAACTGGCTTGCTGAACTTGTGAAATATACCAATAGTGATACATGGTTTCAAGAACTAAAAGCTAGTAGTTGACAAATTTTAGATTTAAAACTAAATTTTATGGAGAGGAATAGAGGTTTTCTCTATGGATAAAGTATGTTGTATTCATTCTCCATCTAGTGAGTGATCCATAAATGACTAACCAGTCTTTGAGGTAACTCTGAAATACTCCTATGTTTCAAGTTGACAATGCTGGAATTGAATATTCACTTTAATTTTGACTGACAAAAAGACCTAGAACTTAAATCTGTTAGCTCACATTGACTCACAACAGCATGAATCAGAAAAGGTCTTAAGATAAGCTGTATTACAAACCAAAATAAGTGATAAATTAAAAAGTTACGTGGTTTGAAATACTGAAGCTACTCTGGAAATTAGTATGCAGTGAGGACACAAGGGTGATGCAAATACCAAAATTGGTTTTTGCAGCCTGACTAGTGGAATTTTTCAGTATCCAGCCTTTTAAATGATAAGTTCAATTTAGCTTGAAATGTACCTTTCTGGAATAGTTCATTTGGTGGTAAAATTTACCTCCCTTTAAAAAAAAAAGAAAGAAGAAACCACAGTTATCCATTTCTAAGAAAAAATCAGACGTATAGAAGATTTTGCCTTGTTTTCTATATACGCCTGCAGAAACGTTTTGAAGAGGAAAACACATTTATTATTGATTATGTGTTTAGGCTCTCTTAAGGAAGTCTGATTTGGTTATTGCAGGCTTCAGACCTATTATTTGCAGTCTAATATATGTTTCATGACTTATAGTAGAAGCATCTACCAGGTAGAATAAAGTGCAATGATTTTAAATAAGTCACATTTGGCATATTACTTGGGTTCCTGTTAAACCCACTTGCAACTGGCTGTTTCTGCAAGTCCGGAGTGTTAAGTATAGTAAATTTGATTAGACAATGCTGTATCACCAGACTTGCCAGATGCAGAAATTGGCAGGAATGTGGCATTTTGAGTATGCTTTTTGGATTGTGGTGTTTCACAGCACCAGATACAGGATTTTCCCAGTGTCTTCTTAGAGAACCATGTAATAGATGAGGGAGTGTTTGCAGGGGCACCACTGGGAGGGAATTACTCAGGTTCCCCTGTCAGCTGTATCATTTTTTATGTTAGGCTGTAGAGGGTAGGAGTTCAAATACACAGGTTATGTTTGCTGCTCAAACAGTTGTTTATTGTGACCCTTAGGGAAGAAGCAACAGAAGGAATATAAACATTGCATGGGCAGCAACAGCAAGCTGACAGGCAATGAGTTTTACCTCACTGGCTGGTTAAATAAGGCTCCTGTATTGCAAGCGGGGGGGAAGAGAAAATCACATTGAGCATTTAAAGGGAGGGGGGAAAAAAAGCAAATTTGAAGACCCTCAAAATGTCAATAATTTGTCACATATATTCATCTGTTAGTTCATAAAAGTCAGTTCTTGTAAAAAAACCATTCCAGCTTTTTCTTGGATCTGACTTTGCAGAACATTTTGGGGCCTACAGCTGGGCTGCAGAGCTAAACTGATTTTTTTCAGGTTTTTAAACAGACCTCTGAATCAGGCATCTCTTGTGATTTTTGCTGCTCTCCTGACCTTGAAAAAGGGTCTGTGCTCCTGTGAGAGACATCTTGAAGGGGGGTTGGTGATCATGGAATAAGCTAGGAAAGCATTTTATTTACTTCAGTTACCTAGCTTGAAAGCTCAGCCTGAGGAAAGAAGTGTTTCAGCTTCCCTTGTTAGTGTACATTTCTGCACAGCTGAGTTACTGACCACACGGGCTTGCTTTTAGGGATCTTTTTTCCCCTCTCCTGTTATCTTGGAGGTGATTTTGTGATCTTTTAGAGAAACAACCGACCAACCCCTGCCCCCATCCCATTTTATTCTTGTGTTTTAGAGTTTTGCAAGAGCAAGCTTTCAAACAGTCCATGGCTGTCCAGAGCTGTGGGTAAGAATATTTTATAGACCAGTCCATATAGTTTTGCAGTAGTTGTTCTTTCCTGGTCTCTTCAGAGCTCCTGCCAAATATCCTTTCTTACCATTTTAACCAGTGATCAGTGGATCTCAAGCTGTGGACTGCTTCCAAGTGAAATACGTCACAAAGAACCAAGACCATGTATGTGGTCTAGATGCATGGGAAGTTCTAAGTCTGTATTTGTAATAGAAAGTATTTGTGAGCCCTTGGGGAGAAAAAGGACAGGTGTCAGAATGGCTGTTCCTGCCAAAATTATACTAACTGCATCATTTCATAGTGACTTCCTTTATATGAGCGTAAGATACAGTGAAAAAATAATTGATAATAATTCAGAAAGGATTTTCTATATAGGATGAAAAATTATTGATAGTCACAATTCAGTGATTTTAGCTGTGACATTTATTACCAACACGTTTGTCATTAAACATATAAACAAATGAGTTTCAGTTAATTTGATTATGCAGTGAGTTTTGATGTTGATAACAACAATGGTGGGAAAAATGCCCAAAGAAGATGATAGTTAGTTTCAACTTAGTTAACCACTATCATGAATATATTAAATTAATTGTAAGATCGATTTCGTTCCCTGATGAGCTGTGTTCTGAGTAATGTGCACTCCCATTGCTTCTAAAACACTGATAAATGCAATCTGTTGGAATGTTTTTAAGACAATAGCTTTTTAATGAATAGCTTGTGTGTACAGGAGAAAAGAATAAGCTTGATTGCTTACAATCTGACATTTCAAAAAGCATTTTTTTAGATCTCTTGTATTTGCATATCTAATTGCTATGTAATCAAAACTAAGTGAACTGTAGCTGCTTGAAACTAAAAAATGAAAGGCAATCATCTTTAAAGGGGGCGATATCCCACTCATATGCAAGCCTGTCTGACTATTAGAATTATATTCTTCTTGTGTTTAATTATAGGTGTCTGACTGAGCAGTAAATTTATGCCTGTGTATTAAAGGAGTGAATGTGACCCTGAAACATCAGCTTTCCTTTGTTGAAGCAAAGCATTCGCATTGAGAGAACTTAACAGTGTTGTGTATTTTGGTGATAAGGGATTGTGCCAGAGTAGCTGTTAATTACCTGCTTTGTTTGATATGGAAAGTAGTGGTTCCACACTTTTGTTCCCACCAGTGACAGTACTCAATTAAAACTTGTATTAAACAGTGATAATGCCCTCGTTTATCTGGTGGAGAAGACGTGAGGTGAAGAAAATTATAAGGATATTTTCATCTGTTTGAAGACAGCTTTGTTTTTTTCATGAACCTAGTGACAGTAAAGACAAACGAGTTTTGTCTTTTTTTGTTGTAGTAGTGTATGGTGAACTTTGGTTATTTTATTTATTTTTCAAATCTTTGTGACTCTCGAATCCTGCCATTTAATAACTGTGGCTATAGTAGAAGAGGAAAGAAATAAACCTCAACTGCAGTGTTAGAGTTGCAAATTTGGAAGATGCTTGCCCTATCCTGTTCCTTCTCATTCCTCTGTGTAAAGCATCTGTTGCCATAGGCCATTATTTAAGTGGTTTTTGAAAAGCTGTTGTATCATGATGTGGCATCTCACATATCTTACATGTCAGATTTTTTTTTTTAATTGAAGTTTTTGACTGTGTTTCTCTGTTCCAAGTATTTGAAGCATGTTTCCTAATGTAGTCAGAGATAGGCTTCTCTAAGTAGCAGCTATTTTTTGCATATCTGAACAGAAATAAGGAGGAGTAAAGCAAAGAAGTTAACATAGAAGATTCAGTAGTCTTCGTTTATTTAGATGCCAGTGCTGAAGAATATTCTAACAGTAAAAATATACACACTACATCAGTGGGCAGTAAGAAAGGGTGTAAAATGGTTATAGTAACACTTAAATGTTTTTTATTTCATTCATCTGAAGAAATTAAGGAATGGGTTAGTTGCTTTCCTTACGAAATTTGGAAGGTCTGTGTTCATCAAGCTTGAACGGCTTTATTCTGGAATGAAAGCTGAATGTTTGATGCTAGACTAATTTGGCCAAAAATGTGAAACAGTAAGTGAAAAGGAGTAATTACTGTAGCAGCATTAAAGCGTGTACACAAAATTCTTTTGAGGAGCTCAGTGGATATGGCAATGCATGGTAATTCAACTAGAACTTCAGAGCTTCAACTGTTAGGTGAATAGAGGTCACATGCAGAGTAAGAGTGGTTGCCTGCAGTAATTAGGCACAATTAATAAAGTTCGTTCAGAAGGCATATTGCGCATACTGAATGGTTAGCAGTAATGACTGGTCTTAGATATAACCATACACAAACAAACAAAAAAATCATTACCGATAGAACAGTTTCTTGAAAGAATTTGTAGGGTGTGGAAACTTGGAACGTTTTCTTGTTTTGTTGAAAACCTAAACAGAGTGTCATTGTTAAAGAGCAGAAAGCTAGATTTTATTTTGTGTTGGAACATTGTTATATCACAGGATGCAAGCAAAGTGCTGTGAGAAATCAGGCTTAGAAAAAAAAGTTGTAATTGTGTGACTTGATCATGGTTTACAGAAAGAAAACTAGAAAGCCCATATAAGATCATAACTGGCATGTTTTTTAAGTAGTCTGCTTTTCTTTGGAAGTAAATGTTTTTCTGGGCATATTAACTGATAAATTTCATTAAATTACTGTATTTAATAATAAGTTGCTACATGATTATTGGTTACTTTTTCTGTAGGTAATTCATAAAGTCAATAAATGCAGATTTGTTCCTACTCACCGCACAGTTGCCCTTTCATGCCAAGTAAACAGTGATAAGCTTTAAATAAGAACTTGATAAGGTGTTTTATGATCTGGCAGTGAAGTGCAATTATCTCTGTCTGTTTCTTTAACAGTTTTTTCCAGTTTTCTTTTTTCTGCGCTTTAAAAAAAAACCCCATGGAATGTGAGTTTGACATGCATTCAGATTAGTCGACTTATTTCAGGGCACAGCAGTGCTGCAGCACAGTATTATTGTAACTGTGTTAGCTCATCCATTTAGGATTAGGTTCTGCAGTGATTAGATGGCTTCCTCTGCTCAGTCATTGAATAGTCATTTCACTCTATAGGTGGGTGCTGCAGCCCACACGATCCAGCCACAGACAGTTTTTGTAATCAAAGCCACTCTGTTAAGGCTTCCTCGGACCATCATGCATTCCGTATGAATTCCCAGCCTCAAATAAAGTCGAGGACTGTGTTCTTCCAGAATGAATAGTCTTAAATGGACATACTGTACTTTTTGTTCCCTGTGAAAAAAATGCAACAAGGCTGTCACATTTTTCTGCTTAAATTGTTCTGATTATGTTTCATTGACTTTGGTCACTTGGAAAAAAAAAATTAGCATTTTTTGAGTATTTTATTTGTTTTGTAGTTCAGTTACAATTTTGAGGAACTATTTCTTGTATCTGCTTTTAGCGAAATTTTTTGCTTCCATATACAAAATTTAAAAATAATGTTGTGATATCCAGTTTTGAATAGATATTAATCTGCTATATTTCCACATAATCTCTACATGCAGATCTTCTTGAAAAGAGGAAAATTTATGTTTTGAAATTATTTTTAGTGTTAAGATGTGGAAAAGTGAAGGAACTTTACAATTGCCTTTCCTGGACCCTTTTTGCACAAGCATGCTTTCCATTTGTTCTTTACTATTCTCATAGGACTTGCACTCCCTTTTGGGAGGAATTGCTGTGTGTCTGATTGTGCTCCAGAGTGAGGTTCCTAAGTCTAAGACTGAATGGGAATTTTCTTTTCCAGTCTAAGGTTTTGGGGAGGGGTTTCCCATTTGAAAAGTACCAGCTAGCATGCACAAATAAAGTAATTTTCTGCATTCATCCCATGGACAATTTTTCACAAATTTCATTAAAAAGTTGGACAAAAATGGTTGTGTTAAGTTACCCACTAGGTCAAATAGGAAAAGCTCACTGTCTTGGTAACTTTGAAAGAAAAGGTTAACTTTCTTGTACCACTGAGCCTTAGGACATGAAAAATCTAGAAGCTGAGAGCTTGCAGCTCTCCAAATAGTCATCCAGAAGAACACTGTTAAGCATCCTGTTGACAGGGTTTATGTACCACTGAGGAAAATTCAGACCCTCTATCTCCCCCTATAATCTGAGTTGATGGTACTTGTCATTTGAAATATATATACACCTGCTAAACATGCTTTTTTCTTTCTGATGAAAACAGTCTTGCTGAAAGCATGTCGTAAAACTTGGTTTTACTGCAGAGGTACACAATGAATCATAATTTCCTGCAGGCTCAGATCCTGCCTATGTAGGATTAACACCAAAAAAATGAAAATGTGAACGATATTTTATTTATGGTTGGGACCTATAGAGCGTGTCTCACATTTGTACTTCAGTTTTTGGCTGCATAACACTGTTCTTGGTGCATCTGGTATCTGAAGTATTCTCTCTAGTGAGGTCACTCTGAGCACAACTACCTAAGTTTTTTTTTTTTTAAGTAGATAGCAATGATATTGATGTTCTTTATCCCTTCTCTCCATTTTCTTAGCCATTTGGACCGTTGATAATGAGGTTAAGGTGTAAAATTTCAAAATGTACTGTGAAAGAAAGTAAGGAGGATTTACCAGTTAGCCCTTGGTATATCTGTGCCTCAAAGCTAAGAATTTTCTTAAATCAGATTTTGAGTGATAGAGATTTCCCTTCAAGAAAATATGAAGAATCCATCTAGAAACCAACTTTAATTCCATGTATTAGCAGAGTCAAGTTATGATGACCTTGGATACACTCTAAACCAATTTTTAATTATTACTGTCAGAGCAGTTCTTTTTCTGTTGAAAAGTAATGGCCTATGATATATTGAAGGCCAGATTAAATCATCCTGACTATTCCTTCTGGTCAAAGTTTCTAAAATTGGGAAAAAAATTACTTTGAGTTAAGCTTAAGTCTAAAAAGAGGCATGATGGGTAAGAGGTATAGAATAAAATATCAGTGTAGTATAGTGTAACATCTTAATTTATCAAAATGTTATACAAATCACAAAAACTTCTGTTATACCTATACATATGTATATACACTGTGTTTGTGTGTGTTAACAGTTCTGTAATCAAGTTGCATTTTATGTTTGGGGTTTTTTTCTCCTGTGTCTGGTTTTTTGTGCATGATGGACTTCGTACATTCCTATATGCTAAAATGCTAAAACAGCCTATTGGTAAGGATCATGCTAAAATTTTGATACTCCAGTATGGCTTGTCTACATCTAATCTCAGAGAACTAAAATCTTAATCACGTAGAATTTTTTTGGATCTTTTTGTCCATTAAGTGCTGTTACTTTGGTCATATTGCGTGACATTTCTGTACTAGCCAATTGTCATTAATCCTGAGTAGTCTTCAGCCACAAGTTTTAATGATTAGAGTAGTTGTCTTTCGTTCTGTGTCTTGTTATGGCCTTAAATTAGAAAAACTGAAAAACTAAACTTAGTTTAAACACGCAGGGTTTTTGGAGATTTTTTTGCTTGTTTCAAAAAAAGAAAAGTATGATCACCTGTGTGACCAATTTGAGACTCTGGAAGGGGGTTTATTAAAAAGAAAGTGAGGCAACACAGACAACAGGAAATGCATCAAGTTTGAGATGGACAAAATTAGGCCTGAGGGATCAGGAGGAAATGTGTTAAGTCTCCATAAAATTGTGACAATAGTCGCAAAAGGATTTGTTTTGGTTTTTTTAAATCATATTCATAAATGCTTATTTATCTGTGATTTTTGCAAGTACATTTTCTATGATGATAAACAGTTTCTTGCTTTCTGCAGCTGAGATTTTTCATATGTATCAAACTAAATATTTGAATTCCAGTCTGTTCACTCAGTTCTTCATACCAGCATTTACAGTGGTTAATAGTGTTAAGAGCCTCGTGATTGCTTGGAGGAGGGGGCAAATATTGGGACATACAGAACTTGCGGAATGCATGGAATTCAGTGTCCTGGGACTGCGTGCGGTTGTTGACATACCACAAAAAACCCCCAAGCTTATTCCCATATGTAAGGGGAGCATTTGAAATGTACCAAGTGAAAAGCTCAGTGTGGAGTTCCGTACTAATAATTGCTGTACCTGGAGTTACAGGTGTTAATGTGCTTATTCACAGGTAATTCAGATGCTCTTTGGACTCTTGGTGAACATACACAGTGCAGACTTTCTTTTTTGGTGTATTTCTTTCTTTTCTTAGTGCCTTTTCTTATATAGGTATATTGGAAAAACTGTTTGCATGCCTGTGTTTTTGAATATTTGTGGCATTTTTATGTACTGTTTCATCATCAGATTTAAGACGTTATTTGTTGGTATCTTCAGAGTAATGACGTAACATCTCCTGCCTAAAACAGGGCAGTGTTTTAAAACTCGAATAGGTATGTTATCCTGAATGTTGTATCATGTTAGAGCAAGCTATTAAAACAGTTTATATGTATTTAAGTGCTCAAATAAAAACATCCCGTCTTGCTTTGAGACACCTCATGTTTTTTTGAAGTTCTTTCTTCATCCATTGATTTGTCTGCGTATTTAATGCTGTTGGTCTCCTTTAACATTTTTATAGATGATGAGCTGTGCCTACTTTTTACTCTGCATACACTGCAACTGCAGTGTGTGCCTTCCTTGCCTTGCAAGACTTGAGTGCCAGTGTGCTAAATAGTTGTATATTATGTACTAAGTCAGTCAATAAAGTTTTAGTGCAGAGGGTTTCCACCTTTCCGTCCCCGTCACAAGAATGTGACATCCTACCTACAAAAGTGGAATAAATGTTGTTAACTCTGCCTGCAGGGTAAGGGTTGGGGGCAGAACAGGGAGGATGTGGAGGTTATACTGTGTATGCTTAGCAGACCATGACTTGCATTGGAAAACTTCAGTTTTACTTTCGTTGAGTATTACTGTAGTTTGTTGAATAATTAAAATGTGCTTTACTAAAAGAGAGAAAAAAGTCCTATCAACAGCTTTTGCTGATGTTTTTTCTGACTTATGCAAGCACTTTTTTGTGAAGGTGTCTTTCCCAGTGAGACCAGATGGTTTTCCAGCAAGAAGTTTGAGTATATGGTGTAAGCATTGTTTGTAAATTACAGCAGAAGATTAATTTCTTTCAAATTCTTGTGGAGAATAGCATCAAAACTAGTAGTAGTTGAGGTACTTTGATTTTTACTTGATTTTACTTGATTACTTAGATTTTTTTTTCCCCCTCAAAGTCAGTCAGCCACTTCTGTTCCATAAAATTTCAATGGGATTTAATACCTTGTATGAAGTAGTTGCATAGGCAGAAGAGGTATCAAGATAAATAGTTGCATATGTAGTATGTGTTGCATAGTAAAAAGGGTATGAGAAAAGATAATTTAAAAAAAAAAGAATACATTTGTGTCATTCATAAATTTGGATAATCTTAAAGTGAATTCTACACTATATAAATACACTTGTCTCTAAGAAGGTGATATAATGGATACTGGAGTAACCACAGATATCCCTAATTTAGAATTTAATTCAAAATGCCTTTACTTAAATTTTCGTCAAATTATGCAGGATTGAAGAGGCTCACACACTCTTAAGCAGAGTAATGCCTGAGCTCTAATCATATTAGTAGTCCTCAGAGGACAAAATCTTTTCTCTATGGCAAATTTTTGAAGGTTTTCTGTGAGTGGTATGGCACTATGTTTGGATTGATCTGATGGTCAGTTCCCATTAAAGGCCTTAGGACATCTGTTCCCACTGTTCCATGTGCATCCTCAGGAGTCAATTGAGTTTGTGAGTTTCCTAAATTGGCCCCTGCACAATTGTGTAAAGCAGCAGGGGCAGCTCAGTGGAAGGAGCAGAGTCAGGGCTGCTATTTTCAGTGACAGCTGGTTGTTAAATAGACTCAACCTGCAAAGTTAAACTTCACCTTCACATTCCATGATCTGAGGTACATGAATGCCTGCATTAAAATGTTCTCAATTTGATTTTTACCTTGCTATGTCACCATATATTTTACCCAGAAAAATAAGACGTTTTTGATGAAAAGAATTCTTGTTCAACAAAAAGGAGAAAAAAAATACCATTTTGTGATTTTTTTTTTCTTCATAGATTTGAAACAGTCTTTTGTGTGATCTTGAAATCTGGTATTTTGCAGACCTCTAAGTCACTTCTGAACTAAACATCATTTTCTTAATTGTGGTTCATATTTTTTAAGAGGTTTTTTTCCAATATTTTAAAGAAACATGAAATTTGTTGCTTTTTTCCTGTTGTTATATAGTTCCATTCTCTGTTTATAATTCGTATGTGGGGGGAAAAAACCCCCCACCAGACATCCCCCTTCACCAACCAAAAAGACACAGAAGCAAAATACATTAAAAAGCCCCCAAACACAAACCAACTGTCCCAAACTCCACAAACCAAAATAAGCCCTTTTGAATTACACCCTTGGAGCATTTAATTAAGTGCCAGTATTGTTTGAATTGATGCCTTTTGCATGTTGCAACTGGAGAAGTAACATTATAATTGTTGATAACAGAGAGCTGAGTTGAATAATAGACCTGTGGTAACGATGCTCAGGTCTTTGGCCTGTCTAATGTTGGTTTAGCATTTCAGGAAGATCACATTCCATGTGTGTAATGATGAGAACCTTCAGCCAGTTCACTGATTTGGCTTAAAATATTGACTACAACGCTGTACTGGTTGAGTGTAGTTTTTTAGTGATATATAATTTATGAGAATTTGTTGTCTTAAATAGTTTTCTAAGGATGTACTTTGGATATATTTTTCTTTTTTTTAGGCACCGTGCTTTTATTTTTCTTGATGACTGCATGTTTTTCCATAAGCAGCATTTTAAATTTCCCTTTTTACAAAAAAAAAAAAAAGAGACTTTCCTTTTTTGTATGTGGTAATTACATAGTTGAAGTATGAGTGGAAGGAATAGGACGGGGCTTTGAACAATTTTTTTGAATGGAAATACATGGTGCCATCCCATCTCACTTAATACTAATGAGCTATTTTAGTTGGCCCAGCAGTAATGGGCATTAGTTAAAATAAACTATACTCTTTGCTCATTTGCATCTAGTACAAATTTGAATTTGAATTTTATTTTAACTTTTAAATTAGCCTAGTGCTATAAGATGAAATAAGCTAATTTTTAGAAAATACATTGCAGCAGCTTTTCTGTTCTGATAACTACATCACTACAGCATACACAGGAAATGTCCTACAGGCTATATTAGTAGTGGAAGAGAAAATCATGTTTGTCTCCCTTTTATAGCTAGCCAGTTCATAGATTTTTCACTCTTTTCCATTTGCAGAGAACTTCTAACAATTATTTTTCTACTTACTTTCTTATTTTGAACCATAAAGAGTCCCTGAAAAGGTCTTGAGTTTTCCCCAATTGTTTTTTATCTTAAAATTTTAAAATACAACCTCAGTCAAATTCCTGGGTTTTTTCCCCATCTTTTTTCTTTAGCATGCACAATGTTAAATCATAAATTTGTGTGCAAATCACCAGTAGTGGTAGTGCAAGAATGCTTAACTCTGGAAAAGGATTTTATGTGACTCATCACTCAAATGAAGGAGAACTTGAAGAAGTAGGGGTGAGGGGGGAAAAAAAGGAAGTTTGTTCTTTCTCCTGTGACTTAGCTTCTGTTGATTCTTGTACTGTTTTTCCTTTACTAGGTTGTCTTATATTATGGCTTCTTGAAATTTCAGTCTCAAGTGTAAACAAGAAGGAATAATTTATGTCCATCACAGGGTAAAAAGAAAAGCCCTAATTCCAACTTTTCATGCCTCTCAAACATCTTAAAGAAGCAAAATAGGGCACAAGCCCAATTTTTTTTTGCTTTTCAGGTCTCCTTTAAGAGCAGAGACAGCCATGATCCAGCAATTTTGGAGGTAGAGGCAAGTAAATGTTTTACTTCTTGTAAACATTCCAGTAAGTTTTTGCAAATCACCTATTATTTGAGGAGACTCTGGTTGAAAAAGAACCTCAGCCTCTCCCCTTTTCCTGAATTTGCTTTGTATGGTTCTACATGAAGAAGAATTTATTTAGGCTTTTATTGATTATTGACAGGTTTCACATAAGTTAAACGCTGTTGCAATACCCAGTTGGTGTAAAAATATGTAGCTCTAATATTAGTAAGGTTTATGTGATAATAGTTACTGAGGTTTTTTCTTTTGAACTGATCTACAAAATGAGAATTTGTTGGGTGGGTCATACAGTGATTTTCTTCTTAGAAAAATTAAAAAGTGTTGATTGTTTCCTACCTCCAGCTGCTGGTGTTCAGATCAGCTCTTTGGCATTCTCACCAAGGACAGCTGAGCAACCTCTTATGTACTGGTACGAAACCTGTAACTATTTCTGTGCTAGGGACATTTCTGAAAGCTCCTATTGAGTTTCTCCTGATGGCATCACATCATCTTGAAGGCTGTATTGGATATACAGGAAAGAACTATCCATCTGTTTTGCTGAAGTTTTTTTGGACCTTCCTATTCCTTATTGTGAATAAAACCAGACAGTTTGCATCGTTGCATAACAGTACGTGATCATACATGCTTGGGAGAGTTTTGCTTAACTTCTCTTTTGAGAGGTGGGAACAAACGTTCTTTTTCATATTAGAGGGTTACAGTGGGAACAGCAAAGAAGCTAGTTTTTGGTCAGCTAATGTGAGAGAATAGTTCAGTGGGCTTAAAAACAATTTGCTAGTTAATAAGCTGTATTGATCCAAATTAATACCTGTGCCAGTCTGAGAAGGGAGAGGATGGGGAAAAAGGAAGTGGGAGGTCAGAACCTCTTGGTTGGCAGTAAATCCTTGTCATCTGTTGGAAATGCATTTCGAAGAAAGCTGTAAAGCTTGTGCTTTTCTGAAGAAGAGGAAACACTTATAATGAAGAAATTGACCTTTTTTCTACCTGTCTCTCGAGGATGTGAGCAAAGTGTGTAATTATTTTTGTCCTCAGTTCATGTACCATGCTGTCGTATTTTCTAAGGTGGATGAAACCATTTTAAAATTTAAGGAAGCCTTGCAGATAATGACCTTTTCTACCCAGTCTTACCCCCTTCAACTTTTGTAATTCAGAAGTGTATTAAATTAAACTGTAAAACTTCCATTTGATTTTTGTGGGGGCAGATAAGCGTGCAGTCTAAAAACATATATAATGGATATTTTAATGGAAGAAGCTTGGAACTTGTCTTTTGAAGAGCAGAATCAGTTAATTTTTTTAATAACTTTTTGTGTGTTTCTGATAGTGTACTGGAATTTGTTTTAAAGTTGCTCATTTTAAAATAGTGACTTGGTTAGCACATCAAGGATTACTTTGCTTCTGTAGCTTCCTACTGTAATGACATTCTGTTTGCCTCTTTTAATCTGTTCAGGATTTATTCATGATATTTCTCTCTGCATTAATATCTTTGGTAGCTGGGGAAAATGGCTAGCTGAGAGAATGTGTTGAAAAAACAGAACTTGAAATTTTTCATAATAAGCCTTATTTTTGCATGTTATAGTGACTTGCAATGGAGCTGTGATAATTTGGTTAGTTATAGATCTTAGTTTGCACACGCAATTTTACTCAAAGTGATGCAAGTGAAGATGTCAGCAAATTCATTATTTAATGAGTTTTTTTAGAAAATTGTGTTCCTTTGGTGAATATTTTTGTACATTTTAGCAGAATTTGTGGGATTCAAAAAGTTCTAGTGAAACCAGGTGTCTTGTTGGAAGGATGATGATGTCTCCTAAACAGCAGTTGTAGGACTGCTAATTGAATGGAATCTTGAAAGATGCATATTTAGACATTCTCTCCTAAAACCAGTATACATGTAAATATTGTGATATTTGACTTGTAATCAAAATTATGAGTCGCTTTCACTTTCTTTTGTGCTTCTGTAGTGAGCAGGAGGTTTATAAAATGTTGTTTTCCAGTTTAAAAAGTGGACAGAATTTTCATAATTACTCCTTTACAGAGATTATTTATTTCAGTAATTTCACAAGGGTTTTATTTTAAATGTGTTGCACAGATTCTATATAAAGAGCTGGTGGTAGTGTACAGTATTTTAAATTAACTAAAAAAATTTGTGGTTTTCAGCTCATTAAGTGTAGAAAGTGAATAAAGGCTTCCAAACCCTGACCTTAAGGACAGATTCAAAGAAGGACCATTGAAGGACCAGGGAGCTCTCTGTGAAAACCACCAGAGAGAACACGATGAGTTGCATTGTTCTAATTCCAAAGAATCATTAAAATCATATTGCTGGCCCTTTTTTTTTTTTGGTCTTTTTTTTGGTGGTGTTTGTTTGTTGCAGGGCTTAATTTATTTTTCATTTGCTTTGGGGTTTTTTTTGTTGATTGTGTTGGGCTTTTTTGTTTGCTTGGTTTTTTTTTTTAATCACTGGGTTGACGCTATCTGAGCAGCGAAGGGGGATCCTGAACATCCATCGTTTCTGTGCTGTAGGAAAGATTTCCCTAATATCTTATCAGCGGTATTCTCAAGAGCCATTTAATATCAGTGCCAAGCTGGCACTCAGCTATACAGTCTTTAACTGGCATGACTATTACTACATTTTAATCCAGCCTTGAGAACATGTGGCACATGCTGGAATATTCCGCATTCTGCAGTCATTATAATCAATAGAGTAGTTGGTCATAAAAATTGGCATGAAATTGGTCATAAAGAAGGTTTGGAACTGTGGTCACACTTTGAGTTACCTAGGTGGTAGCTTGGGTGGGTCAAATCACATGTAATTGTAGCAAGGATTTGAGGCAACTGCTGCAATAAAACCGTAATTACAGACTGTCTGCAAGGTTTCAGTCATAAATACAGGGAAAACTTGTGTGCTGAGATTATTTGAGGCAGGAGTTCTGAATTCTTTCAAGGACTCAACTTTAGTTTGTTAGCCAATGTTTATTGTCAATTCTGTACTCAGTGGCAAATTTGATTTTTCTGTATTCTTAGTAACAAAATTTCATTTATTTTCAAACTAGAAGTCAGTTTATTTAATTTGCATTAGTACCTTACCCACCACTTTCTCTTTCCATACTTTGCATACAGTCTTGATCTGTTGTCCAGTTATAAATAGATTTGTTTTGTTAATTGTTGCAACTGCGTAAATTTGAAAGAATGGAACTCTTCCGGGAGGGAGTGAAGTGATTAAAACCCAAAGATACGCTTGTCTAATCACTGTAGGAGTAAATTATTATAGTTTGAGTAAACCTGCTGTTTAGCAAAAAAAGAAGGAAAAAAAAGAGAGGGAAAACGTAAGGCTAGATTGTTACTATTAAATGTGTTAAAATCGTACAGACTTAGCAGTGGTGCTGTATAAAATGCTGTATCCCGTGTTCCATTCGGTACTGTATTATTGATGGTGGGTCACTGTTGAAGAAAAAGTTTAATAAACCATGGACAATAACAAACCACACTATTATTTATGCACTGCTTGGAAGTATTACCACAGCATGAATCCAAACCAGACAACATAAAGCTCACATAACCCTTTCCTCAAAGGGGGGAAAAAAAACCGAAAAGAGGAAGAACAAACTCAAGCAGAAAACCTATATGAATGGAGGCTCAACCTGAATAAAAACATTGCTATTAGCTCATGAGCTTTCTAGCTGTAGAGCCTATGAGTTGGAATGTCCATGAAATTCTGCTTTTCAGTTGCTTGTAACTGGTAAAGAACATCTTGCCCTGTCTGGGCAACACGGTGTGTTTGGTAGCATGCTCTGAAGTTACGCCACTTCGTAGCGTAATGTCTGCTTAACAGCAGTATTCTGTGGAAAATATTTGTTACATTAATTTTTTATTAATTAATTACAATAATAATTAATTACAAAAATAATTAATTACAATAATGAACAAAGAATTTGACCATCTTTTCCAAATGAATTGTGGAATGTAGAGGGGAGCCGCTATCTAGAGCAGAGCGAACCACTGTATAAGCACTGGGGTTAAGAACCCCAGGCAGTCACCTCCTTAAGACTCCTGAAGAGTACCTGGTCACTGAAATAAAGCCCTTCTGTAATAGAGTTTCACGAGACCTGCTGACTGCAGATTTAACTTTGGGCATAATTTCTGGTCTCACTTCTCTCGAATCTAAAGTGCAAGCCGTTCTTCTAATGCTTCTACAAATCTGAAAATTCAGAACATAGTACTGTGGGACAAATCACTGCATAAAGAAATGAGAGTGAATAACTGAGTGACATATTAATTACATAATTTGTTAGTGGAAATCACTCCTAAGCAATTAGAAAAACCTTTAAAAAGTTGTCCTTATCCAATAAGGCAGTAGTGGTACGGCTGTATGATGAAGAGGGGAAATGGAGCTGCTGAAACCTGGTTGATATCTCCTGTGAAATTACACATTTTTAAGAAGAGTGTTGAGATTCCAAACCCTTATGTCTAAATGAACTTTTTTTTGGAGTTAATCACTATGCTGTGAATAGCAGGGTTTTTTTCTTTGACACGCCCTTGCTTAAAGAAATGGGACATAGTGTGCTAGTTTCTGAGGCAAGCAACTGAGATGTAGCATCTGAAGTGGAAGGAATGTGATTGCTTTGCAGGCCTAACTTGGAATGGAAACTGAGTTTTCAGAATACTTTTAATAGTAATTTATGTATTGCAATAAGATTGCATTTGACATACGTGGCACTAATAAATGCCAGCATGTCCACTGGGCAGTCAGAGCGAGGGGCTCCCCATCCTCACTGCCTTTTGGGAGCTGCTGGGCTGCTGTGTATCCTGCTGGAGGTGTGACTGACAGCTGGCAGCTTCTTACAGAGGGAGATCTGCCTGTGCCCTCCTTTGTGCTCAGCCTGCTACTTGTGGAATGTGTCACTGAGCCAGTTCAGCTTGCTAAACAGGCAAAACCTAATCTGACAGCAGTGGTTTTGCTGCTGTGTTAACTGGCTCTGGAAGGCCCCAGCAAGAGCTGCTTCTGATACAAAGAAGACAGAAGGAGAAAGGAATGGAGCCACTTCCCTTGCAGCAGCGTTAAACTGAAGTCTATGGAGGATTCCCTTCTGTACAAGGAAACTCACAGTAGTCCTGTCTTGGGATTTGGGACAGTTTCTTTGAAGTGACTATACAAGATTAGTGTTCTAATTATAAGCACAGACATTGTGTCTAAAGCTGTCAATATTCATTTAAGCAACCGCTTATGAAAAGGTTTGGTTTATGTTTAGCACTCTGCTTTCTTGTTGGTAAAGAGATGCTTTGAACCTAAACACACAGGGTAGCATTTAGCTGCCTAGGCACTCGAGTCTTCTTGGTCTCCTGGCAGACCTAGAGGAAGCAGAAGTGCATCTTTGAGGAAGTCTCCAATGAAGATTCATCCCAAGAATTGAAACAAAAAAGGAGAATAAGAAAAATACTAGGTATTATCAAATAATACTTGATACACTATTTTTCACTTAGGTCAGGATTCCACAAAGCACTTCAGTTTATGTATGAGAGCTGTTGTAACATTGATTACGTTCCTCCCCCTTGCCCTGTATTTTCCTGTCTGACTCTGCCTGCTCTTGTCAAAACTTGGTTATTGTTTACTTACACATCCAAATCAAAAAGCATCATTCCCATGAATTGCAAGATGCGGATATTGAGGTAAAGTTCTGGCATTGCAACCATGTCAGCCTGGTCCTAGCAGTAAAAGCAGCTTTGCTTTCCTGCACATGGCCTCTTTCCTGCATTTGGCTGCATTCTTGTAGCCCACAAGTAAAGTACCATTGGCAAAGTGTTACATGTAAAGTATTAAAGTTATATACTCTCTCCTTTCCCCTCCTCAACCTGTCCCTGAACCATTCTAAAAAAATCAGTGGTGTTGAATGTTTGTTTCAACTCTTTCAATTTTTTTTTTTCCCCCATTTCTCTGAGCAAAACAGTTTCTTTACAGCTTGGGAGGTTATTTCAGTTACTTGAAGTTATTTAACTACTAGTTATTTAACTAGGTATGTTTGGTTTGAGTCATGAGTCTCTTTTTTAATTGCTTTGACAAACAGTAAAAACCTAAAGATTACAATGTCCTAAAATAAACCTAACAACATATTATTATAAAAGTAATTTTATTTTACATTACGAGTCTCATTTGAGTTTATAGAAACAGTAGTAACTTCATGTTTTTAAACTGAGGTCACTTTTTTGTACATATGAAAAGTAAAAAATATAAACCTGTTGCTTTTTTACCTCAGTTTTTTGAGGGAAGGGAGGAAAAAGGGAAGAATGTTTGGGTTTATTTTCTTAAATTTGGCTTCTGTGCATGGTTTTATACTGTATCTGAAAATTGTCTATTATACTGCAGACTAAGAGATGTTATTTTTTAATTTTCTTGGCACACTGAGGTTATGTTAACATGTTCAATATAAGTTTCTATTAAAAATATTCTGTAGGAACATCTTTGTATACTTCCGTGCAAAGATTTGGAGTTAGTGAAATTTCATTTTTCTTACTAAGATGCTAAACAGTCTCATAAAATATGTTAAGGTTAGTAATGGTGTATTACTGTAAATGTTAGCAGCATGGGAAAATGGGGAAGAAAAATACTCTCTTTAAAAAGTTCACAGTTATTTTGTAACAAAAAAAGCACAGGGTTGGCAGGATTATATTGCAATTTTACGAAGTTTCCTTCAATATACTACCTTAAAACCTTCACTAAGATTTATGCAGAGGAACCCATATTGATATATCTTGTATTTTTTATCTATATGAGAGGCATGTGCAACTTCTTGAGGAAATGCTAAAAGCAAAATGGTCAGATTTTCAAGCAAAGGCTGAGCCACGGGACTCTGGAAGTGATAGGCAAATTGAAATGAAGAAAGTAGAAGTGTTGGCATTAAAATTCAGGGTATCAGCAAATGTTTATTCTGATACTTCCAAAATGTCACTTAGCTTTTACATTTTTTTCTCCTCTTGATATTTCTTTCCCCTCCTTTTCTTTAACAGGTTTGTACATTCAGTTTGGGAAAAGAATCCCAGTCACTCATTCCTAATTATAAAAAACAAAAAAAAATTGAAATTGCACAATTTTCTGTATGAATTACTGTAACTTTGCTTCTTAGGCTTTTAACATAAATGAATTCCAGTTTCTGGAATTCAAGTTTAGATTAAGCAGGAATAGCACCTGAAGAGAAGTGAGGGTTTATTTTGATACTTGACCCTCATGATTTGTTCAACATCACTTATATGTGGAGCTGTCATAAAAGAGCAGGAACCCAGGGGTTTGTGGATGAGTTTAGCTGAGAAATGGATCAATTTAACACTGAACTCAAATTATTGGTGAGAGAGGGGAATGTTTATACTTTGGCTAGATTTGCTGTGTGAAGCAGCAGTCAAGTCAAAACAAGGCAGAGAGGAAATAGAATAGAGAAATAAAAATGGCTGAAATTCAGTAAAGGCAGATGCCACAATTATGCGCAGCAGTTAGTTTTGATGAAAGTTACATGATAGTACTTCAAAAGAGGAAAGAAAATGTTTCAAAACATGTACAGTTAGACTTCTAGCCTAGGAGCTGTTCATGTTATCAATTGAATACAAAAGTATAATTTGTTTTATGTTCTTTACTTGGCCAAGTGCTAGTGGCTAATACAACATAGAGTGCAGTTTTCCAAATACAGCATGCTGTAACTGGCATTCCAAACTGGAGAGAAGAGCTGTGTGTTTTGGAGTGGGGGTTTTAGTTTGGATTTT
Organism: Falcunculus frontatus; assembly: GCA_013398115.1. Classification (NCBI taxonomy): domain Eukaryota; kingdom Metazoa; phylum Chordata; class Aves; order Passeriformes; genus Falcunculus; species Falcunculus frontatus. The sequence continues at coordinate 93,345 of VZRV01009282.1, forward strand.
TTTTGTTTGTTTGCTTGGTTTTCTCTTAACCATTAAAAAAAAATAATCCGAGAGAAGTATTTGGGAGTATTGTACTGTGTAGACGAAAAGACTGAGAAACCAATGAGCAGACAGCTTTTTCCCCTTGAATGCAGTTGAGGAATAGCGATAGCACTTTATTGTAAACAATTCAGTAAGTACTCCAAAACATGAAACCACTGCTCAGATGTTTCCCTAAGTTCCCAAATCCTTAAACCATAGGTGCCTATGATGCTTTCTACCATTTGTGTTCATTGCACAGATGAAAGTAAAAGCTTCATACAAATGGAAAAATGAAAAACTAGGATGATTACCTTGAAGCTATAAACAAAGGTACACCTCACTATGCTATTTATATGTTTTACTTAATCATTCACAACTGCAAAACGCTTCCAGTCCTAAATAAAACACAGGAACCTAACTCCTGATGAAGTCCTTTATGGCTGGGCTAGGGATGCCTCCCTTTTTTTTTTTTTTTTTTTCTCACTTTCTGGGCAGTGATTTGCTTTCCTAAAGGACAAAGTGGGAAGCACCTCCTTATGTGTTTCTGTGGTCCAGTATTAGGGCACTCCTGGAACACCACCTGGTGATGTTGATGACTTTTTGCCTGAGGCAGTACCAGGATCTTGATGCTCATTTCCTGGACCGTGTACGAACCACTGGATTGTTACATGGCATTTTCTTAGAGTTGCAACTTCTTTCTCCAAGCAAATTTCTTGAAGTTGCCATGCCTTGAGTTAGTTTTGGAAAGTGCATTAGAGTAGGTCCTTTTGGATGTCAACACTTTCAGATCTCCTAGTTTGAGAATCCCAGATGGAAAATGGTCATCAGGTTTCAGTTTAATTAAGACTATTTTGCCTGTCAGCATGTACTTTAGCAGAGTTTTAGTTACCTTGGTAAGTTTTTGGGTGGAAGAGAGGCATGTATGAGCAAGGCTAGTGCCTTGGTGTCCTAGTCTTCTTCCTGGATAGAAGGAAATACAGTGGCAAAATTAAATCGTAATATGGCTGGAATACTGCCTAAATAAAAACTGAGATATACAAAAGGATCTTAATGTACTTAAAAGACTAAATTCAATAGTATTATATAGTAAAATATGATATTAGTGACATGTTGGTCCTGCTTTAAGAAAGACCTTTTCGTGGTCATAAAAACTGATCTGTTCAAGATTTGTTTTCTATTACATAGATATAATTTTAATATCCTGTTAATTATTCTTAAAATAAAAATTGTAAAGTATGTTAAGTAAATGGAGTAATTTACTATGTGTGCACGGTGCATAGGTGCTGCTTGATAATAAGGTATATAAAAGAACACTTTTGTCATCCTTTCTTCATCTAAAGCTGAGTAGTGGAATCAGCTTTATACTGATTAATAATGCTCATAAACTCAGAGGCAAATAGGTTTATGCAGAAGTGATTTTAGAGCAGTTGCAGGTTATTTTGAAGTTAATTTCATTAGTGACTGATGATGAATGGACTTGAGTCATGAGTTGAAATACGCTTACTGTCTCTATTTCCTGATTAGAGAATGCTCTGAGGAATGTGTCCACTCTCACAGATTAGGCCTATTTTGTTGGTCTAAGCTTTCACTGAAAAATGTCTTTTGTACCTTGAGATTCAGAATATGGAGGTACTTCTCTTCAAAAAGCCATCTAAAGCTAACTCTGAACCAAGAAGACTTGCATTCAGGACTTATTGGTATTTCATTTTTTTTCAATGAAATTTGATGTTTGTTAAGTGAGTGGTCAGTGTGTAAAAAGAATCACAATACTGTGAAATGTTTCATACTGCTTTTCCCTTTTCTGTAGGGGACTAAAACCATACTTGGATATCAGTGTAACTGTCTCCATATAAAGTTTACTATGCCAGGAATACTGATAAAGTTAAAATGTTAAAACTCTTACCTGTAGTCCAAAGTCAGAGAAATGAATAGTCTCACTCTTCTGCCTGGGTAAAGTTTGTTACTTCATGGTAATTTTAAGTATCAATATTGAAAATTGCATTCATCTCTAACAAATATATCCAGGTATTGAGTTTACGCTATGCATTTCGTGTGCTAAATTCTCATTTATTTCCCTGTGGATACCAATGCACGCAAATCTTTTTTACTTTTATCCCACAACAGGGAAATAGTCAGTCTTAACAGGCTCCTGGGCTTTCATAGCACTCGACAGTACAGCTTGTTCCACAGACCTTATTTTTCACAGTGGCACAATTCGAGAGAAATACGCAAGAAGAAAATCCCGGAGAGATGCAGTCCTGTTGCCAGTTTCACAGAGACTTCCCGTTTTTGCCCGAGTTTGTGCTGGCTGGGCTGTGCGGCGCAGTTGCGTGTGGCCCAGCCGTGCGGAGCGGGGGGTGAGCGCTCCAGCTGGGGCGGTGACAGGGCCTTCCTCTCCTGTCAGCAGCCCCCGAGGGCGGCATCAGCTCCGCTCACTCGTGCTGTGAAGCAGCAGCTTTAGAAAGATCCAGGGCGGTGTTCTGAGCATTTAGGAACCATTTTGACTGCAGGGCAGATCTGAACTTGGGGCGGTGCCTGGTTTGAAGTTTCCTGAGCACAAAGTCTGTGTTGAGGCTTTGAGACGGAGAACAGAATCCTCTTGTGTCATTTAAACATTAGGTTGCTTCATGCCGCCAGATTTTTTTTTTTTTTAAGAACAGTTCTTAAAAGATGCTTTAGTTAATGCCCTTTGACTGTGTTTGACAATTACTGGCTAGTTTAATGTGTACTGGAAGGCACCTGCTTTTTCAATCCAAAATTGTCTTGGTGCGGGGGCTTAGTATACAATAATAATTTATAATTCAAGACATGACAAATAGCACTAACTTGTTTGACAGTCAAAACAACAAGGATGCGACTGTTACTTTAAGCAACTGATCGGTTGTTTCTATAGGTGAAAACTTTGATCAGAAATTCTAAGTGTGTGGAGTAAGTTGCTGTGTTTTCCCTGACCGGGTGCTATTCCCTCAGCATACCTTTGTAAGGTTACTTTTTTCACCAGCATTCTGCTTGTGAGCTGCTGCCATTAGAAACTCAGTAGGAGCAAAAGTCTGTGTTAATTTGCCTGCCTGTAACTGCACAATTAAAGCAGTTTATCAGCAGGGGTTAGGACAATCAGTGTGTTCTGATGTTTCAGGTTATAAAATTACTACTGTTGTTCAAACAGATAGTGTAATTAGTGCATCATTTTATGCTGGTTTTCTTTGGGGTTGGCTTAGCGTTTCATCTGCTAAAAACCTCTATTTTTGGTACTTACCTAAGCACTTGTTTTATTTGCAGGCCTTATCTAAATTAACAACTTCTATTGAAAAGTTAGTATCAGGACTGTATCATTCAAATACATGTTTGGAGGTGGGTGGGTTGTTTTTCAGGATTTTTCTTTGATTTTTACCAGTCAATCCTGTCAAGACCTAAGATTCAGTCACAAAAATGGAAGGAGCAAAGTCCCAATTTACATCTGTCACTGTAATACTGGCATTTAATACATGTAATACATCATCACAGATGAGCAGGTTACTTCATACCAGATAATAAAGATGACTGTGTTCTGTCCCTGGCATGTGCATAATTGGATTTCACTTAGGATAGTTTCATGAGACATGGTGAGACAGTCTTTTAAGGGGCAGTTATGTGTTAAAATATGGTCCCTCACCTTCTCCTTTTCCCAGCTTCAGCACTGACCTTGTGTTGGCACTCAGTAGCCCTTTATGGTTGTAAACTCCCTTGTCCAGCAGAAAATGAGGGGGAGGAGGTGCGGAGGCATCTGCTGCATCAGCATGTAGTCTGAAAGGCTGGTGTGGTGCTGGGACGAGTCCCAGTGGGAGCAGTAGGGGCTGCCTGGCAAGGGGAGTGAGCCTTAGGGGGTTGTTACACTGGTCAGGAAAGGATGCAGGAATACAACAGTAAGAGATTATCCAAGTGATTTTTGCTTCATTAGGGCTGGATCTCTCATGAATACGGATCAGCTGATGTGGAATTATTTGTCGACTGAGTAGTTTATTCCTTGTACAGTGTTACAGAAACCTTCTATCTTCTGGATGTTTGTTTTTAGCTATCTCTGCAGCAGAGAAGCCAGAAATTTAAAAATACAATTCTGTAGCTCAGGTTGGCAGAACAGTTACAAGAACAGAAGTTTTGTTAAACAACACAAGACAGACGGCCCTTGAAAGTTGGGAGTAAATGACTTTAGGGCAAAGTGCATTCTTCTAAGATTCCTCTGACTTGATTTTTTACTAGTTCAATTGTTTCAACAAAAGGTTGTAAAGCAAGATGTAAACTGTATTGAATGGTTGAGTAGTGTTTCTCTTGGACTTACTAATTCAGATATTGTTGCATGGCTGCAATACATATCATGTCTTACTTAAAAATACTAAAATTAGATCAGGACTAGAATTTATTTATAATGACCTTATATGTGACTTTTTAGTTAAATTTAACTTCTGTTTTGAAATTGTTAAAAATCGACATGTTAGCTTTTTTTTTTTTAATTCACACAGCTTCTTTTAAACTGCTCTTTGAATTATCTTTAAAAGTTTGATATATATATGTGTGAATGTTTTCATTATGGAAAAGAACTATTCATCTAGAGCTACTGTCAATTTTAATGTACCTACAGCACAATTTATTAGACAAAATACATTGTGAGAATTTTACTAAATAGCTGAATTTCTTCTCTCCACATCTTAACCTCCTCCATTTGACTGTGAGAAGTGGCTGTGAGTGATTATACTGTTTTTTATATCTTAGGATGATTTCAATTAAAGTTCTTAGAGTGTACTTGAATTAAACCTTTGTATGGTTTAAAGGACTAAAGCTATTCTGATGCCTTCTAATTTTAGTGTTCAATTTGACATAATATGAAAACATTCTTCCCTTTTACTCTCTTTTCTGTGGTTTTTGTCATTCAGTAGGGAGAGCAGCTTGTTTAATAGGTTGGTGAAAACAGAATTTAATAGCCTATCACTTCAAGATGAGTGAGAATACTAAGGTTAATTTTCAACACTTGCTTGAGCTGGTGACTTTACTTCTTTAAAAGATCCCCGCTCTTGGTACTGAGCTGGTTTTGTATCTTTTTAGTGGCCTACATTAAAGGAAATTGTATGAGATGGAGTGGAAAAAAGTGCATAGAGTGGAAGCTTCACTTTTTTAAATACTGTAGAATAAACCATAGCTTTCTGAAAAAATTGCTGTGTGGAAAACTTGCTTCCACTCTTACCACATTGCATTAATTCTTTCATTCTTTCTTTACTGTCTAACTAGTATTTCTCTGCTTACATATAAACAGATACTAGAGTAGTATTTTTTCAGAGTCTATTTCATTTTTCTTTAACGACATTCTGACAGGTGGAAATGACTGGATTCTACTTCACCAGTTTTTCATTTGTCAACTTTTTTTTTGTCAATTGGCCATACTGTGAAGGTCTTTGGGGTGAGAAATAAGGTTTGAGGTTTTTTAAAACTTGATGATAAAATATTTTTGGTGGCTTTCTTTCTGATGATATTTTCCTTTTTCAGCATTTGAATAATTTTAACAATTTCAGTCAACTTTGACACTTCTTTCATTTGAGTTTGAAGTACTTTGAAATATATTGGCTAGATAGAGAAGAGACCTAACTTCATGCTCTGTTCTAGAGGACTTTTCAGTCGTCTGCTTTGTGTAGTTTATGGAAAGCAGTAAGCTGCTGTCTCATTCTTGTTCAGTCAGAGGTTGAGGAATTCAGAAGAAAGCTTTGGGATGGGCTATGAAGATGCAATTAGGAATGGCCATTTAGGCCCAAGATGCAGGAGGTGCAAGACCATGACTTGAAGTTACTGTGGTAGGGTGGGGTGTATGGAAAACAGGGGATACAATTTAACAGTGAGCTGGACTACAGTAGTTCCCCTCATGGAACAGCCTTTCTAATATTTAAGTTTGATTGTATAGGTTCGAGTCAGTTGCATGCTTTGCCTGATTCCCCCTAAATCTCTCCCCAAGAAAATTCCTGTAGCTACACTACTTTTTTTTGTGCAGCTAAATTTTGAGGAGTTGTAGCAATATATTTTTTTTAACTGCCTAATACATTGACCTTAATAGCAAGTTAAATATTGAGTAATCCGTTATTGTGCATAGGTACTCTGAGGATTAATGAGTGTATGTGCACAGGCAAGAGAATGAAAGCAAATCTGTCTACAGAATTAGGCTATATTTAAGGATACTGAAATTTCTGCCAAACAAGAAGCACAGTGAAATTTCATCTGCCATTTACGTTGTCCTTAATGTTCTTTAATTTAGCAGACAGGATACTTTGGCTATAATTAAGCTTTTCTAATATTGTTGTTCCCCAAGGTTGTGGCATAAATCACTTTACTTTGTAGTTTTCTGCATCTTCAGCCTCCATTTTTCTTGTATAATTCTTCCATAAACAATCTCTGGGATGCAGGAAGACTTCATGCTGTCAATTGCTTCTTGTGTATGTAATATAATTTTGAATATATGCAATTGAATTTCTTTTTCCCCAAGTCTTAGTCAGGTTTTCTGATTTTCCTGGTGCTGTTTCTTCCTTCAGTGTGCAGACCCTTCCTGCTGCGGTAGCAAATGTTTCTTTCCCAAAATAATTCTCATGGCAATTTCTGTTACTCCCGACTGCTTTTTCAATAGGTAGACCTGGCAACTAGGCTGAATCACTCCAACAGTTGCTACTGAAGGACATGGGGCAATGGGCACACTGAAGGAAAAGAAATTATGCTTAAACCTAAGAAAAAGCTTTTTTTTTGTTCTTATGACTGAACACTGGTTGAACACTGAACAGGTCTCCTGAGGGAGGGGATGGAGTGTCTGTCCTTGGAGATGCTTAAAACCTGGCCTGTAGCAATGTGCTTGAGTTGACCCTGCCCTGAACAAGGGATTTGGTTTGGATAATGGTCAGGATCCCTTCCCACCCCAGACATTTTCTGAATCTATGAAGTGAACTGGTTTGTCTTTCCTGCAATTCACTTCAAGACCACCACATCTTGTAGTATCTTTGTACCAAGTTATGCAACAAGGCAAGTTGTAGTAATTCTTCCCTGCCCATCTTTTCACCATTTTCTCCCCCAAAAATTTCAAAAGAAAACCCTAATCAACCCTTAAAATCTTGGACCATATTTCATGAGTTTTCAGAAAGACACCTTCCTACTTGTGTTCCAGGTATATTCAATTTACCTGTTCAGGCTTTACTATAACAAAACATGGTTGAGAAAAGATGCGTTCAAGATTTGTTGTACAGAGGATTAATTTAATATAAATAAACATTTTACTTGGGGGAAAATATTTTTTTCCAAACCTTCCTTTTAGGATTTAAATGGAGAATGAGGTACCATAAAAAATGGTAGCTCTTAACTGCAAGAGGTTTGCAGATTCTCTCTTTCATGAGTGTAACTCTGTTACATGTTTTGCACCGACTTTTTGTTGGAATGAATGAGCTAGTAAAGACCTGAATTTCCCAATTTGGGTGAAACCAAACAAGTGAATAATCAAATATACATACTAATATAAAAAGACATTTTTTAGAAAACTGTTAACCCACTAAGAAAACCATCTCGTGAGACAGAATGGGAGCACTGGATGAATTCAAAACCCCAGTGCGTTGAGGTAGAACAGAAGAAATTGGAAGCCCATTCCAAACTGTCTTTTTTATTTTTTAAACATAATGTGAACTTTTATTCTTCTTAGCCTTTCTTTCAGTCTTACCATTTGACTTAATAAATAGCACTTTCAGTAACAGGACTTTTATTACTGTACTTTATGGCTGTGGAAGAGCTTATCATAGTCATATACTACTTCAGTTATCTTACTGATAAGTAGTTTGTATGATTGCTTGTGCTGTGAGGTCTCACCCTAATAATACCTGTGATTATAAACCTTACACACAACATGTTCCACCTAAAAGTAAATTAGGGGGGTAAAAATATCTTCAGTATCATTTGTTTGTCCTATATGCAGCTCTTTATTTTCTTTTTAAACTGAACAAAAAATTGTCATGCTGCAGCGGAGTAATTTGGAGCATAGTGCCAATACTTGATGTAACATTAATCTGAAACCAGTTTTTGAGACTTTTCAACGTATTATTTTCATTATGAGAAAAATGGATACAACACCATAAAGCCCCTTCATGTTTGCCCACGCTGTGTATAAACGTGGTGTGTGGTGTTTAAAGGCGTGGTAGCTAAAACTGCATTTAGGGATTCCTTGTCTTTCAGGAGCAGAACTCGGTGCTTTACTTGGGGACATCTTTCTTTCTCACTTGTTCCTCTTGGCCTTTTTTAATTTATTTTTTTTTTTTGCCTCTTGTGATACAGTAGTTGTGCAGGTTACCTTACATCTGGTGTTAGTAACTAGGACCTTTCCCATTCCAATGCTGTGTCAGTGCAAGAAGAGATAAGGGTGCACATTCCTGCCTCTGCCCTCTGCTGGTTTAGGAACTTTCATTCTTCATACCTGTAACATATTATTTTGTACACTACTTCATATTGATATAGCTTGTCATCATTTAAAAGAAAACAGCTCACTCCTGCTTTGGATTAAAAAAAATAATAAATGGAATTGTTTAAAAAGTAAGAGTGGAGTTTTGATCGCAATTGAATAAATAAGATGCAACTTTCAAAGATTACATTTCAACAGAGAACATGTTATAACTCTCCTTTGAAAATGGCAACTTCTGTTCCTTTTGTGGTGTTTGATTCTTTGAATCTTGTCTTCATGAGTATTTGAAAGCATTTTTTAACACTGGAGAATCGCTTTCTTGTCCTTTGGAATGATTCAGATGGAGTTTCTATGTCTGGTGTCTGTTTCACTTCTCTTCAAAAGATCGGTTGTTTAACCACGCTAGTATGTCTTACCTGTTTAACTCTTGAAAGGCTCTAAATAATATAGAAAGTAATTCTGTGTTTGTAGTATTTCTTATTCTTGTTCCTTTGTTCAGCTGGGGAAGGTACTCTTAAGAAACAGCATGTGTATTGTAGTCTTTAAAAAGTGTAATATGGAGTAGGAGGTTCCAAAACACAAACAAAATCCCAAAAATGATATTTTGAAGCCTAAGTTCATACAATACAGAAGTCTCCAAAGTATGAAGAATCATTGCTAAAAATAAAGTTCATACTATGCATGTAATTGAATTTGTCTACTGTTTATGATTGCTTTATACAGAATATAAGTCCTTCATAGCTTCCATGTTTTAATTTTTTTTAGGAAGAACAGAATCGAGGCAAGCCCAACTGGGAACACCTGAATGAAGATTTACATGTACTTATCACTGTGGAGGATGCTCAAAACAGAGCAGAAATAAAGCTGAAGAGGGCTGTTGAAGAAGTAAAAAAGTTACTGATACCTGCAGTAAGTATTTTTATGCAAGCCTTTGATTTCCATTTTCAGAAGGTACTTTTGAAATACAACTAATTTACTACAGGTGTAAGAGTAAGCCTGCAGAGTGGCCTCCTAGAAGGAAGTTTAGATAAGATTTTGTAATACTCTAGTGATCTTTAAACTTGTTTCATCACAGATCGAATTATTCCTTAGAACAGAATAGTATTTTAAAGAGACATTGTCCTTTTTTGCCTGTTTGAGATACAGGAAATGGTTATCATCTTTAAAAGGCAATGCTTAACTGTTACAAACACTAGTTTTGTCTTTCCTTCAGTATTAGTATTCTTCACTTTAAGGCTGGGGAAATATGACATGTTTTTATGTTTCACTTTGAGATGACTCTGATATTTTAAGAAACTAAGGCATTTTTTTTAGATCATCACATTAAACATTTGCAAGGAGAACAAAACCCTTTAGTATCAAAAAAACTTTCCTGTCAGTATACTGGGGAAAAATAAATGTAGTGAAACTGGAAAATGGTTGTGTTTCTCATTTCCTGATAATATAAACTGGCTTCTGCACAGCTAGATGACTTAAATCCTTTTTCAGAGACCAGAATTACCCTGTGAGAGCCCTTCTCTTAGATCTTCTCTGTATTCTCACTCAGAGCAAGGTGACTCAGTGTGGCTGCATAGTGCATCCCATGCCATTAACTTCCATCTTGTGCTCATTTTTACCACCACTTTCGTGGCCCTGTAAAATGATAAGAATAAATTAGATCTTCTTCAGTGGTGGAAAAACTTTCCATATTACAAGGAAAAATTGAGACTATCTTGTGAAAGAAAGTAGTAGGTGGTATTAAAATGACCTACTGATTTTGGGTACTTAGTGAATGCTAATAGATGATGTCTGTGAGGAAACTTGAGGTGACACATGCTGTCTCTATAAGCAGATTTATTCAGAAGACATTTTTTAAAGTTACTAAAGATAGGGAGAGAGACTTAATTTCTGAATTATCAAAAAATGGTAGAATATTAAGCAGGAGGTACAAAAAAATGTGATTTAGACCTCTTGACACTGCACATTGTCAATTTCTGAAAGCAGAAGACAACTAGAGAAAGTAGATCTTCAGTATTTGCTCCCTTATTAAAGAGACTTTGAGCACATTAGGACTGAGTTTATAGTCTGGATTTTTATATGGACAAAACTTTGAAACCCTTATATTCATTCTTTAGCTACTACAGAGCAAACAGTTTAAAAACCAAACTTCCATGTGAATTAATTTTGTCAGGTGTTTCTTCGTTCTTCTACCTCCCCCTTACTGCTGAATAATATGACTGAAGGGTCAACTTCAGGATGACCTGATAGGTTACAAATCCCCAGTGTGTCTGAAGTACTGGTGTGTATACTCTGTGTATGTTTGTGTTACACTTGTTTTGTGGACCTGTTGGATGGATGTGTTCTGAGCCTCAAAAAAAATGTAACGCTTTGGTACTTCTTTCATTGTGGAAGTGACAGCCAGCTGTTTGTCTTGAAAGCGCTCTGCCTCGTGTAGTAGCTTAATCAGTTGGGGAAGCCCTGTAATCCTGATTACAGAAATAAACTGGTTTTCCCCTTTAATGAAAAATAACACAGGGCTAACTATTGTCTGAATAGAACGTCATTTAAAATACACTTTGTCAGCTCACTTCATTATCATCTTTATATGTTATGCATAGCCATAAGAGATTTTGGGTAGTACATATTACTTGCCCAAGAGTTAAAGGTCTGTTGGCTCTAATTTCTCAAAAATATGCCTTGCTGAAACAGGCATGTGTAGTACATACTAATGAATTAGTATATAAGTGAACTTGGTTTTGTGCTACCTATTGCAGCTGTTCAATTAGTATAAAAAATGGAATTGTGGCTTCAGGCAGTTTGAGAACTGAAAAATTCAGTTTAGTGTTAAAAGATAGGAATTGAAAACTTCTTTGAGGGAAGTCATAAACCTTCACATAATCAGGATAAGCATAAGGAAAAGAAGGAAATCCTTGTGAATTATAACAACATGAATGAAACTGTGGGTGTTGGAAGATTCCAAAGATACTCTAAAATGTAAGAATGGAAAATTGCGAATTCCCTTTCATGTGGTAGAATACCTGCTACTATTACTGTTTTTCATATAAATGTCAAAATTGAAAGAAAAAAAGTAAATGTGTTTCTGTTCTATCACTGTCCAACTTGATTAAAATTTGAGACTGTGTAGGAGAGAAGATTCATTTTCATTCTTGCCATACAGTGTGACAATGCTTTGTGTTTATGAGATAAATTTCAGAAACGTGTTGGTATTCTAGTGTTCAGAGATGGAAATTAGTTGCTAATTTCTTGGAATGATCAGTTATTTTTGTACTCAAGATGTTAAAAAGCCTAATTACATTTTCTAGCAACAGTGCACAAATAGGCACGTTTCTTAGAATGGATTTCTAGTTGAATGTACTTGGGTGAACAAAGACTATTTCAGTACTGAAGTGTGTTTCCTACATTTATGAATCTGGATCATTAGTGGTTTTTTTTTCCTTGTGGATGTGAATTAATATTTTCCCTTTTCACTTGCTCTTGCATTTTTACCAAGATAGTGGTACAGTCAAGTAGTGTATCCTTAGAAATGAAAAGCACAACTTGAGGAAGACTGGCTGAACAAGCCATTTTTTTTCTCCTTGAGGAGAAAGGCCAACATTTTTAAAAAATTATTATTCATTTGTATTTAATTTTCATTTCTTTAGCATGAAACTTCTTTTTTAATTCTTTTGGCTGTACTGCAAGTTCCATAGGACTAACTCTTTTTTCATAGTTCAGTGAGATACTGATCTTTATCTAGACCTGCAAGATCATACAGTATTACTTCTTTCATGTTTTTCTTAAAAAAGAAGTAGAATTAATAAAGCAGTCTGCAGACTTCTGGGATCAAGTTGTACTGTCCTTATGCCTCCTTCTGAAGTGAATCCTCCAGATCATTGATCTCTGTGTATTGTGGGAGCTTTGAGAGTTGTTTGTTATTTGCAAGAGTTAAGTGAGGATGAGTGGTCCTTTTGCAAAGGAGAGGCAAAAGGTGCTCTGGATTGATTGTTCACTGCAGAACAGAAGAAGAAACTCAGAATCCGTCTAGGGAGACATGCATAATAATGAAGTATAGCATACCCAGTCGGAGCACCATTAACGGTTTGAAGTTGTTGTTCGAGCTCCTGGGCTGTAGGGCTGAACTCCTCGGCCAGAAATGTTAGGCTTCTAGGAAGTGTTGAATAAATCTTTCTAGCTGGATGAGTTTATCTAGATATTCCTTTCATTTTACAGATGACCAGGTCTCGTTTAATTACTAATTCACCTTTATACTAGCTGGCTTTTTATAGGATGAGGCACGTATGACAGAATTCAAATTATGGACGAATACTTTCTACCCCTTTTTCCTTTTGATTCCACAGGTTTCCTTTCAGAGGAAAAGATCATATTTCTGGTTCCTACTTAGCTATTCTAAGTTGGTCTGGAAACAGTGTTATTTAGATTTTTTTATTGCTTTTCCTATGCTGGGGCAGCTGTAGTTGTACTTAGTTGCTGCCTCCATCTTCTTGGAAGAAAACTACAACACAGAATTATTGTAGATAATGCTCCCTGTCAAACGTTGTATATAATTTTGCCACTACTATGTAGAATTTTACAGTTGTGATGGGTAGGAAAAAGTATTTCAGTAGAAGCTTGTTTCAGTTTGCTCCTACATTTGGATCTTGCCTGTAATAGTGATTTTTGACTTTGTCTTGAATATCTTTAGATTTAGCTGTATGGGAAAGTAAATGTGCTGTATACGACATGATTTTTACAAATTGGCACATATTTTGTAGTGGTGCTTGATATGTACTCATTCACTAACTATCCTCCTTCTGTTTAGTCCCTGTTACTGGAGATGTTATTTTGATGGTATTTCTGTTTTTAGTCACACCTGTATACAACACAGTTTCTTTATATAGCAGGAGAGAATATTGTGAAGGGCACTACTATTGGTAGAGTGGTTTATTTTTCAGCTGAATATGATGAAAGCATTTCTTTCTAAAAGACTGCTTTCAGCAAGTGTGATGAGGTGGGGCTTGTTTATTAATTGAAGTAGATTTCTAATACCTTCCTTATAAGTGTGGTTGTGAATTTTCATTATGATTTATTTTCAGCTACTTAGAGTGAAATGTGTCTTAATGTTTACCCTAGGAACTTGGTGTGCTGTGAAATCCATTGCAAAATACAGAGAGAAAATTTTAATTTAAGAATGTTTAACTGTACTTTAACCTTAATTAAAAAAAGAACGTAATTATTATAGTAATGCTGTACATAATTTGTTGCTCTGTAATTAAGACTAGCAAAAGCTTGACATTTGAAAGATGTTAGGAGAAGATTTCATTTTTTTTATTAGCCATCTAAAAAGCCACAATAAATTCTGCATGCAAGTTTGACTTCCTTGAATAGCTCTTTCTAATTCATTCCTGCATGGTGTGTTGGTTTTACATTTTTGCTTTCACATGTGAGAATACAGTGCTGCCTTGTACAGTTACCTGTTGAAATGTTGGTCATGCTGTGCAATCCATTGTTTGCTGCTTATTCAGTTCAAGTCACGAAATTAATAAGTGATACAGTAGCAGAAAAAGGATACTGCTGTCTTTAAGAGCATTTTAGGAAATTCCTATGCTATGTCTGCTTCATCAGTTCTGATAGAAGTCTCTCTGGGTGAATGGTCAGACGGGAAGCTCTGTAGGAAGGGCAGTGAAGCAGCCAAACATCTTGGCAGTGACTACTAGATAACGTGGTAAACTTTTTGATATGGGAGAGAGGTGATAATGTGTTATTTTTAGTAGCAAGAAGCAGACTTAATGTTTCCATGACTGTATGAACCAAGGGCTGCTGCAGTCCTGCCATTCCTTCATGATTTGCTGTTCCTGCTTCCCGTTTGGCGTCGGGAAGCCGTGGCCTTCATGTGACCGTGTGGGGAGTCCTTTTGGTGGAGAGCTTAACCTCACTGGCTGACTTGCTACGGAGTCAGGCCTGGTTTAGCACTGACGGAACTGGCAGCATGAGAACAGGCAGACAGAAAAATGGTACTGCAGCAGACCTCCCTTAAATAAATTTCTGTAGAACTGCAAGTGAATATGCTCACCTGCAAATAGCATGAGAGTAAAATATCCTGCTACAGTGAATTTCTGTTATGACAGTGGAAAACAAAAGAGGACTTTAAGTGTTCCTCTTTGTGTTTTCCATGTCCAGTATGTCTAGTACTGGTAATTTCAGTAGCTTATTCACAAATTGAATAAAGAATTATGAGAGTTGTGTTGAGCAGTCTTTAAGTAAATTCTGCTCTTCATTTTAATGGTCTTACTTCCCTGAAAGTATTTACTGTCATGCGAGTCTGGGTTTTAAAAATGAGAACAAGAATTTCTTACACCAGTTCATACAGAAAGTTCATATTGTACTTGATATGCCACTGCAGTGTTAAATTTTCGAGTTTACATTAGTGTTAACAAAATTATTTTGGGCCAGCTTCAAGTAAGAAGTAGCTCTCTCCATCTTTGTGTACTGTGGTGGAAACTCTGTAGACCAGTGGTTCATTACCACCGAAATAATATCTGTTGAATGGAAATGGTTTTTTGAGACCATATTTACTACAATGTGTCTTGATGATTTTCAGCTGAATTGAGGTAAATCTAGTTTAAATTTTGTTAAATTCATCAACTTTCTTTAAATGATCATCGTAGTACAAAGGAGAAAATTATAATTATTCATCAGAATATTGTTCAGGGTGACAGAGCACTGGAACAGGCTGCCCAGAGAGGTTGTGGAGTCTCCTTCTCTGGGGATATTCAAAACCCACCTGGATGCCATCCCCTGCAAACCTGCTCTGGGTGAGAATTAGATTGTGTCATGAGGTCCCTTACAAGCCCAAATCATTCTGTGATTCTGTGATGACAACAATTTTGAAAAGAGATACAAAATGTGCCATTTGTAATATGATTGTAAATTTGTTTTCAACTTTCCATTTTCAGAAAGTTGACAAATAATTAAATAATAAGTACAGATTTATGGTGATCTGTGCCCTCACATATTTCAGTTGATTGTTTTACAAATTTGGACATACAGTCATGACCAAATACAACTATGTAAATATGTCTGGTTTTATTAGCTTATAATTCAGGTAGTAGTTCATAGGGATTCTTGCTCCCCCTAGGCTTTTCTTATACTAATGGGAGAAAGAAGCATTTCCAACAGTTATTTATAAGCACCTTTATCCAGCTGTTACTGTAAATCTTCTTCTGGACATCTTTGATGGCTTCTAGAACCTAAGGAAATTAGTTAGTTGTGCCGATATACAGTTAATGTTGAATACCCTCTGTTTTCCCCTTTTTCTTCTTCTCTACCATCCTCTGTATTCATTTATTTAAGGTGTTACAAATGTGTAACTTGAGAAATGGTAGATCTAAATTCTGGAAAAGACCTTGGGAAACTTAGAAAATGGTCTCTTCTCAAAGAGAAACAAAGACGCTCTGTTGCCTGAAACTCAGTAGGGACATGCCCTTCCAAAGCAGGATTATGCATTGATTAGGAGCTCTAATTAGGTTCTGCATGGGTTTTGTCTGTCTTCCAGAAATGGGCTTAATCTATTTGGTTTTTTGGTAGACATAGTTGTGGAAGAAAAAATGGTATTGACCTATTCTAGTAATTTGTTTTGTGGTACCTGTAACTTCTTTTTAATTTTTTATCCCATTTTTAAAATTTGCTTCCTCTAGTCTTGGCTATTTTCCCAGTGCTTCCTCTAGGAGTTTTTTATTCTTATTATTTGTTCTTCTATGCTTTTGTTTGTTTTCTGTTGATGGTCCTGGAACAGAACATGTAAGTTGGGATCTTTATATAAAATCTTTTTAAAGCATTTCTCCACTTTTTCAAAAAGCAGATGATAAGGCTACGATTCTCCTTGTCTGGCCATCTTAATGAAGATGATGACAAAACTGCAATGAATTACAATTTCTGGTTACAGCTGAGTTTTGGTTGGTTGATTTTCTTTTTTGATATCCCAACTTTATACCTAAGTGAAAGAAATGGTAATTGTTGAATTGTGATTCATGGGGAGATGTAGTATAAAGAGGAGGACTTTGTTATCCTGCACTTTTAACACATCTTAATGCTTAACACTAACTAGAGTATATTAAGGAGGTCAGATCACTTCATGTATGAGTCACCTTGGAGTGGTTTCTGGAAGGATCTTAGCAATTGCAAAGATTTTTGCGTGAAACAATAGTAAAGGAACCAGTAAACATTTCCTTTTTCCAGCCATTTAAAGCATTCTTTACTGCAGTGTTAGTTTTGAAATCTAGGTTTCTAATTATACCAAAGTAAAGTTTGTCATACAGACATCTGTGGTTTAATGCTGACTGATGGTTTACAGTCATGTACTTGGTTTACATTATGCCATTTTGACGTCAGACGCAGAAAATTCTAACCTGTGGAAAAGTGCCAGGGGTTTTTCACCTACTCTTCAATAGAAAACTGAAGTGTTTCTATTTTAAAACAGTACAGAAATACCTGAGCTTCCGGTGGAGGAGTAATACGGTTTCTTTTTCTTTCATAAATTGTTTATAGGCTAAGACTTTAATATGAGACTGTTGTGGATGCTGTTAGCAGGATTAACATAGGTGGGCATGATATAAGAGACTGGAGCTGAATATGTTAAATAGCTTATGTGATTTTGTACTAGGCCATTTGTAACATACTTTATAATAAATTGGAGAGTGGTAAACCATCCTAGAAAGTGATTAGATGAGATCTTACTGGAAAGTTGCATTGCTTGGAAAACAGTTGATAGAATCTTAAATGCTTTTGCTTATTAAGTAGTGTATTTCTTGTGTGGTGTTGGTAATGGTATGGGTTGTATAATTTTTTATCTTGTATCTTCTGTATTTCAATAACTATTTTAAAACCTCTACCTTACTTTCAAACATGTTGTATTAGTAGGGATAGCTTAATGAAAACAGCACTGTCTTCTACATTTTCAGTATTACCATTATTAGCTAATTTTTAATGTTTTCACAACATCTGTGTATGTAGTAAATTGTGTTCATCAGTTTCAACTTGAGTGGTAAAGTGAAATGTGTTTTATATTCCAAATCACTTGGAAATACTGGATAGATGGAAACTTGAACACCAGCAAATCAAATGAAGTCAGAGGTCTCTAGCAATATGTCCAAGTCCTTTGATATTGCAGCTTTTTGTAAATAGATTGGAAGATGAGAGGTTTTCTTTTTGACCAAACACAGCTGTAGATACTAAGAATTTCAGCTGCTTTATTTATAAATAAATAATTCCAGCCTTTGATAGATACTTTGCTACAGCCTCCAAAATTGTACATTACAAATCCTTTTTCGTGAGACTGAAAACATCAAAGCCCCAAAACCACCATTTGGAGTTGGCTGTCTTATGATCATTTGAAGCAGTTTTCATGAAGACTAATTTTCAGTCATGTAATTGCATGCATTGCTATGCCCTCATCTTAGAATCTTCATGATTCCTTCGTTCTCTAGCTTGTGTCCTAGTTTGAAAACAGAATTTTAACTTTGGCTACCCTTTCTTGGCAGCTATACCGACGCAGTTGTACTAAAGCAAGCAAATGATACATCAGGTGAAATGGAACTAGAAGGTGGAGTGGTGATTTGTCAAACGTACACACGGGCACTTGAGTGCTGTGGTGATGGAAGTAGGCAATTCCAGTTCCTTGCTCAGCCTTTTGGCTGTGTTAGGCAGCAGGTGGCCTTATTTTTCTGTCTGCTAGTCTGAGGTTTCAGTTTTTAATGAGCAGACCTGTAGCTTCTAGGATCTTAAAGAAAAGCTTCAAAGTTTTAAAATAAAGCTGCTTGCTTAATTTGTTAGAATTAACAGTCAAAATCATTACTGTCAACAGACACCACATGCGTTGAATAATAAAATCTTCATGTATTGTGCAGAAAAGCTGTTTGCAGGAGAATAATCACTTTTTTTTGTCTTGGAAGATAAGTTGTGAAAGAGCAAGGGAGCTGAGAGGAGTGTCTGGATTTCTCCTGGTTTAAACCCACTGTAGTATAAATGATAATACTGTGCTAATCTGATTTGTCGGTTAATGGTATCCTGGCATTTGGAACAGATAGACTATTGATACAGCGTTGGGAAGAATACTGTTTTTTCTTAATGCCTGCAAGAGAAAAGCCTGTATTTGCCTTTCAGTAGTCATTTCTGAAATCACTGAGTAACTTCCAAAGAAGGTGGTTGGCCTCTGGAGGGGGACTTCTTTAGTGATCCTTGCACTATCAGCTCCTCTCTTAGTGTATGGTGGAGAACTCTTTGGAGAGATACTTTATTACTCAGCAATGAGGAGAGCTTCAGGGAAATCTCTTACTTTTGAAGATCAAAAGGTCAATCAGATTCAAGAAAAATAAACATTAAAAAAACCATGCTTTTAAAATACATCAGGTCATAGCAACACTTGTTTTCTCCTATGAGAGCAAAGGTACTTTAAATAAACCTTAGCTTTTTCGTCTGTAAAATGTGCTGAGAGCACCTTACTGGTTTTTTAAATACTCTGAGAGGTAAATGTTTACTTAACGATAAATATGTGCCAGGTCATTACTGGAATGCTCTTCTGTAGCAATCTGAGTAGTTTTACAGGTGATTCTTGGAGGCAGAAGAATAAGCAAAGTTTCTATTATCCTATAGGATTGGATATTGCAGGGCAGACTCTGAAGGTTCTTGATTTTCATAAAAAGAATCGTACTAATAAGTGTATTCATTGATTTCAGTTTAGAATTAATTCAAAATTTGTGTGTGTGTGTGTGTTGCATAAGCCTAAATTCTGTGTATTGGTGAAGTATTTTTGTGGAGGGATTTTCAACATTATGTGTGTGTATATATATATATATATATATATATATGTATGTATGTATCTTCAGCTATGTTACCTTTGTGCTACAGATAAACTAGGCATTAAATTATATGTCTTGTCTTCCTTACAAAGCAAATGGGAAGATAAGCAGTTGTGCAGAATCAAACAGGAATCCTGCTCAACTTAAAGGGCAGCCTTAGAGGAACTCTACCAGTATCATTTGAGAAAATGTCATCCCTTGTTTCCATGTAAATCATTCTGCAGTGCTTGGAAAGTAAAGCACTTAAGCATGTAAGACACTAAAGCTGATAAATAGCACAATTTATTCTTATTATGTCACGCTTTATATTTGAGATATTTTCCAGCTTTTAGAGGTAATCTGTTTGTAGCAGTTTGAACATACAACTGTTAATAGGTTTTAAAAAATACTTTCTTTCACTACTGTCTATAGGATTTTTTCAAAAGATTCTAAGTGGCTTCAGTAACAAGATCCCATTAGGATTAGTAGTACTTTGTACAACTGAAGTGTACAGGCTCTTCTAAAAATCTTAGTCTAGGTTACTTCTAAGAACTTGAAAGATGCACATTTGTGTGCATCGGTGGTTTAGGTTTGGAATCTCGGAATTAATTTTTACTAAGAGTCTCAAATTGACTTGGAAACTTTTGAAATCTTTGTTAAGACAACTTCTATGATGATGTAGTTGAGACAATCTCCAACATACTTTAGGTGCTGGTTGTACTTATTTTTACTTCATTTTAGTCTGTTCAGTCAATTTTCTTCAAATGTGAATCACACATAGGCTTTCAGCTGAATATTAAGGTTTGGGGGAACTAAGGAAACTAGATACAGGATTCCATGTCATTTAATATAAAGCACCTGTGATTTAAGGCTTGGCTTCTCTTTCTCAATTCGGTAACCTCTTTCTGATGGAGGTATTTGTAGTAGAATCATGAGGGGAAAGAGAAAACAATTACTCCATTTGGTGTTTTGATGTCAGTCACTTTGGGGTTTTTTTTAATAAGCTTTGCTTTTTACTTTAATTTCTTTCACAGAAATGTCAAAATAGAATCCTGTTTAATTAAAACAATTGATTAGCAGGGAACCTTAACTGGCATAAGAACAGTAAATTTATGACTTTTTGGCTTCTCTAAAAACTTTGTATTTCAAGGGAAGCTTATGAAAAAGCAGAAAAACTAAGTTTTTGCTTTAGACTACCAGCCTGTTACTTATGATAAAAAAAAGCAATTTCAGAAAAAACTTAGCTGTATTTGTAGAAATTAAACATCTCCATATTGCTCTGAAACATTTGTATTAATAGCATATGTTACCAATCCAAACAAGTAAATACTACATTTCAAAGCATAGAAATAAGGGTGTATTGTGGATTCTGAGGGAGAATATATTGGTTTTTTTTTTCAAATTATCATTTCAGTGCTTGTCTATCCAGTTACCTTCTCACTTTACTGTTGTGACATCCTTTAGGTGTCTGACTAATTAGACCAGTTCTTTTCCTGTCTTTGACATCGGGCTTAACGCTATACTCCCTTAACTTTGTCAGGATTATTTTTGTGTTTCTGGTGATAAAAGTTTCTTTTTCTCAAAAGCACGAGGGTTGTTGAATTTACGACAGAGAACAGTATCTGTCCTGTCTGCCACATAGACACAGATTTAAGAGAGACAAAAAATGGCACCATCTAGAAAGCAGGGTTTTAGAGTTTTTCCATGTAGTTTCTTGGAAAAAGGAGTTTGATACATGTGTCTATGCCTTCACTTGTGTCGGTGTTCATTGATTCAGAAGTATAAACAGATCTGATGAGGATTTAAGTCTCAGTTCCGTTTCCTATGACAAGTACTTAGTGCAGCGCAGAGCTCTTCTTTTCTTTTGATACCCAGAGTGCAACATCTTAGGGGTGCTAGCCAGAGCGTGGTTCTCCTGTCCTTTTTTTGTAGATGCGAGTTCTGCAAAAGGGAGAAAAATGTATTAAACCCAGAGTTTCATCCTGCTTGGAGAGACTCTTGTAATCCTGAAGGATCTGATGCAAGTGAAACTGCTTCTCATCTCAGCAGTGAAGACCTTACTCATGAACAGATCTTTGGTTCATTAATCTATCCACACTTGCTTTTGGAAGTACGGGAAACTACTTCCAAAACTGCTTCTGTGAACTCTCCACCACCTTCCAGAATATTTGTTATGTGTTGCCTCGTTTCAAATACATTGCATTCAGCAAAGCACAGCAACTGGTATTTCTGAATCCTTGCTGAGTCCTGCAGCCTCCTCTGAAAGATGTTTTGGGAAAAGAATTTGTAAAATCGAATACGAACCAGTCTGTCACTTCGGCCTCTGTAGTTAACATCCAGACCTCACACCCAACTGTTTTATGTACTGACTTGCACAAAAGCTTCTGCTGCATTGTTTGCTGGTTATCTTTAGGTAAACCAGTTGGGTTTTCTTATTCTTGAGATGCCCATTCCCCTCCCCAGTAAGACTGACATTATATTGTGTTTTAGACGGTTGAAATAAGAACTTTCAGAAGGGTTAAAACTGTGGGCACAGTTGATAATAAGGGTGACTTGAACCTTTTTACTGAATACTTTCATAATCAAAACCAAAGCAAAACCAAATTTTTTGTTGTTGTATAGTGGCTCATGGGGTAGCCAAAAAAACAAAAGAACAAACTTAGTGCAATCCAAAATATGAAGCCATATAGTGATTTCAGATGCTGTGCAGCTGGACTGATGAACTGTTTTCAAATGGCAAAGCAAGATAAAGAAGCGTGGGTGGTAGTCTGTGTTTTTACCATCACAGTAAGGCAAAGGAGCTTCCTTCTATTTGTAAACAAGTGTATAGTACAGTCTTAAATGTAAAAATATTACCAGAAACCTGAAAATTAAGATGCTGTTTTATGCTTATTAAAGTATTAGTAGTAACACCAGGCACTAATTCTTATTTAAGTGAATATGAGCGATATTTCTGTAGTTGAAATTTGATGTTGAACTGTTTTTGGGGGAGGATGGGAGCGGCAGTCATTTATCTGTAGAAGAATTTGTATGCAGTATCTGGGACCATACTGCATTTAATATGTGTAGGTGGCGTCTCACATGAAATATACCAGTAAATTTTCACTGTATGTGCAGTGTAAGACGCTGCAGTGTAGGTATACACTGAATGTTCAGGCATATGAAGACCTTATCTAGAACATCAATAGGCACTTAGTTAAAAAATTAATAGAGTTGGCAAGTATGATATATGGGCAGGCATAATTAATGCATCGGTATGGTTTTATGTCAAATGCTCCTTACTTCTCAGATTAAAGTACACTGTTAGATTGATTGTACCTGTTGTTTGGTACTACTCCTGACTTCACCAACATCCTTGTAAACCACTGAATGAATTGCATGTAGAGGTCAGATGGAGCAATATATGAGGGGGTTTTTGGGGTTGTTTGGTTGTGGGGTGTTGTGGGTTTTTTTGGGTTGTTTGTTTTTTTTTTTTTTTTGGTGGTGTTGGTTAGTTGGTTGGTTGCTGTTGTTTTGTTGCGGGGTTATTTGTTTGGGTGTTTTAGGTTTTTTTTTTTACTTTTCTGTTGGTAGAAGTTGTAGACTGCTTCACTAATTGGGCCAGATGGATCTGACTGCTTTGTTGGATGAGTCAGCCTACACTTTAATGATGTTTTTAACAGTACGGCTGCATTTCATTAGAAATGTTTCGTGATAAAATTGTCTTTGGGTTTCTTGTTTGCCATTGCATATAAGATTTTAGAACTAAATCTGTTCCTAAAACAAATATGCAGTAGGTTTAGAATATCTCAATAATTTTTTAAGTGAGAGCTTAACTTTCTCAAATGTTATGAATCAAACTAATGCACAATTTAAAGTCATCTTTTGAAAAAAATGTATGAGATTTTAGCTATTCACTTTAGATTAAAAGAGAAATCAGACTATATGTTTTGAAATTAAATGCATCGCGTGATATCTTTCTCTCGAACAATTTAAAAGTTGTCTTCCTTCCCTTTTGAGTAACTTTCTGGGTCTTACTTTTGTGTATTTAGTTCTTTACTAGTTCTGGTAAGTTTTCATGTGGAGAAAGGAAGAAAAGTTCTTGTAATGTTTACTATGGGTGTTCTTGCTCCAAAAGAAATGGTAGTATGAGCAAGACAGACTAAAATTAACTTTTTGGTAGGACAGACCACCATCTTCATTTGCTGTAGAAGAATGAGTCAAGCCAGGGTTTAGGCTTTTCCAATACACTAAGCATCAGTCCAGAGACAGCAAATGTTTATTCTCTTCAGCATTGAGCTGCTGTTTACATTTCAGAGAAAGAGGGAACAGCTAGGGCAGAAGAGCAAGGGTGCAGTCATTCATTTCCTTCACATTTTCTCGATTAAAAATAACAGGGGAAAAAAAAGCTTTGGTACATAATCCACACATCCTCTTCTCAAAATAAATAACGCTGTAAAAGGGCCCGGGTGGCTTTTTAAAAATTGAGACATTCTCATGCCAGAAAGACAGTGGGCTCTTGCACATGGAGTATAATGACACAATACTCAGTAGCATTTTATGTAGTTCCTTGATATGTAGTTGAGACTATTACATGCCGTATATAATAGCAATAACAAGATTAATTAATTTCATTTGAGAGGTGACTAAGTATCTTCACTAGTCAGCACACCGAAGTTAGTGGTTCGGTTGTCTCCTTCGCTGTCATGCAGCTGGCTTTTTGCCTTCCTCAGTGTTTGTCCTGCATGACTTAGTGGATAGGAGATGCTTTGTCTTCGCAGTCTTGGAGCCTCTCTTGTAAAAAGACGTAATGTGAGAGTACATCCCTT
Organism: Falcunculus frontatus; assembly: GCA_013398115.1. Classification (NCBI taxonomy): domain Eukaryota; kingdom Metazoa; phylum Chordata; class Aves; order Passeriformes; genus Falcunculus; species Falcunculus frontatus. Next base: position 117,425 of record VZRV01009282.1, read on the forward strand.
CCTGTACACAAAGGTGTTGCTGCTGTTCTCTGCCGTGCACAGCCATTTTAATCTGAATGGGGAATCTGTCTGGGGACCCGAGTACAGTAATTAGCAGTCTCTTCAGAGTGTCAGAGCAGAATTACCATTGTAATGGTTTAGCAGGAGGATAAAAGGATTGAATTTGGGTCTGCCTTCCTGCCAAACTAAATGAGTTGCCATGGGAATTTTCAAATATAAGAGGCGTTTACTTAAAGCAATTTGGCGAGTTTGAATAAACTCATAAATTACGGGGTTTAGAGGAGAGATCCCTGCTTTCTCTGGCATGGGCTGAACAGCAAAGAAGGCTGTTAGAAAGCTGCTTACATTCTTAATGAGAATAAGTTGATCCGTGCTCCCTTGCAGACTATCAGCTTATTAAGGCTAAACTGTTTCTGCTAAATACAGTACAGTAAGCACATTTTGAGAGACATAGTTTGCAACAAATCCCCGGAGTAAAAAGCAAAATCTGATTGCTCTAAACATAAATTGAATTTCCTTTGCTAGATTAGATCTATTTTCAAGTAATGCTATTAAAAATGGTTCTCTGTATTGTTTCAATAAACATTAACCTGCTATTGATTTCAACTTTCCTCTGTGCATGTAATATTTATTACAACACTTGTCAGATCTGCTTCTGAAAGGGGAGGGAGGGCATTGAGGTTTCTTTCGAAAACAAATAAGGTCCTATGGCCCTTTAAACTGTTTTTTTTCTCAGGTCACATGTAAATGTTTTCCCAGCTCAGGCCTGCCTTCTCTCTGAAGGGAGTTGGGCTTTGACCTGCTGACTTCTTTGTCAGCACCGATGCTATTGAAATGTGAGAAGATGGACTTGGTGCTTTCACAAGTGCCTCAAGTGATGAACATCACTTATGCTTGTTTAACCTTCAGCTGTGCTCAAGAAGTCAGCTGTAGTAGGCTGTAGGAGAACTGATGACCGGTGTTTTGCACCGCTTGTTTGGAAGCATGTGTTAATGCTCTCCTAGCCACTTAGATCGGGTAACTTAAAGAAATAGGAAAGATTATACATGCTTGAATACTTTGATACTAGCTTTAAAAATGCATATTCAAGGACATGTCATACTTGAAACAGTATGCAATATTTTCCCCAAAATAATTTATATCAGTTATATAGCTTAAGGCTTAAATGTTGCCTTGTGATCCTTTCTAGTACGTATCTCAAATCTTTACTCATCTTAACTATTAGGATATGGAGGTGGAACTAATTAAAAAGAGAGCAGTACTGCCGTAATGGCAGTAATTTTAACTTTCGTTTAAAGCCATAAAAATACGGTTAGAACTCCTTGATATAATCTTATATCACTAGCAGGAATCCTGTGAATTAGCAAAGGAAAATAGTAAATTTGTGCTGGTGATTCAGTGGTTGAACAGCTGCTAAGTTCTAACAAATTCCTGAACTGTTACTAATGATGCAGCTGAAGCTGTTTGGTAGCCTCAGGGTACTGCTTCTGTGAAACTTTAGAAACAACTCCAAAGAAATTAGAAGACAAGTAGAGCAGCATTTACTCTTACTAATACTCAAAATTTTAACTGTTCATTTAAAGTTTGAGAAATACTGTTAGGGAATTGATTTCATCAGAATTGATCCCCACCCCCAATACTTTCTTATTTCTTAAAGAGTTAATACTGGAAGGCAGAATTTAAAGGTATTATCTAAATGTTTGTGAAGTGGCTTGAGAAACTGAAACTATGAAAACTTCTACACTCTGTATTATAAGAGAGTTGCTAAATGATTAGAGGACATTATCAGCATTAGAAAAGTATGTAGAAAAGGCAATGCCTCAGATGACTCTTTTGGATACTAGATTGAACTGAGTGCATCACTTACATCCTTAGTTCCAATACCTTACAGCAGCTCTGCAAAACGATGCTAATGACAGAAATCAGGCAGTAAAAAAACCAGAAAAATGAAAAGGTATATATTGGTATTGCAGTTTTCAGATTTCATACTCTGGGATTTTTTTCTGCATTTTAGAATTTTGGTTCCATAGGTTGTGAGGCTTGATTGGGACCTATATTATTTCACATCTTGTGCGTTCTTCCTTTTCTCCTCTCTGCTTGACTTGCAAAACTGAGGTGAAAATAAGTGGCAGTAGGAGTGCAGGAAAACTTAAACTGGTGGGATTTTTCGGCCAGGTCAGATGTTGAGATAAGGATATTTGAAAATTACTGATAACTGAATCTAGGCTACATAGTATGATTTTAATTTTGCAATACCTGTGAAAGGGGAAGGTGGGGATGCCTGCCTAGTATTTCACTGTATTTTTTTTAATGAGGTGTTTTCATAACCTAAAACATAGATTGATCACATCAGAAACATCCTTCTCCAGAGTATATGAAAACATACATCAGGCAAGTTACCTGGTAGAAGATGGATATTTCATTTGAAGGATATGTCTTTTACCTCATGAGCAGTGTAGGAAAAACTTTATAGTTTTACTGTCTAAAAGTATGGCATACAGGAAAAAGACTGGGTTCAGGTAAAACTGAGATGGGCCTGCTTAGATCTGAATCTGATTCCAGATAAAGTATGTTCTCATGAGTTGTGATGAGCCTGTTGTTTCATATTGAATGCAAAAGTCACCGTTCTGCTTCACTGCTGAATGCAGCTGCAGGCTAATTAATTTAAGGATGGATATAATAAAAGAACACTTTCCAGATTTTTCTGTGAGCTAATTTTATTTTCTAAGTGCTAGAAAAGTAACTCACAAATCTTCTGGGGTTTTTGGAGAGGTAAATCACCTTGTTTAATGTCTCACCCAGCACCAGAGAACACAGAGGAAGTGTCAGGGATATGCACACAGAAAAGGTGGGAATGCCATAATGGGGAAGAAGCGGGAAGCTATGCAAAGTACTTGTTCTCTGTGTTTAATTTGTTTTATTTTGAGGGTTCTTGGCTCCTGCTGGTCCGGGAATCCAGAGAATCAAAGAAATGTGCATGCTGCTAGATCAGTGGGGATAGCAGCTGTTTCTTCTCTGGGCACTCCCTCTTTTCTAATAACCTCTCTTGCAAGTATTTTTATCCAGTCTCCATTTAGTTCTGCTTCTGCTGGGGCACTAGTACTTTTGCCTTTGATCTTTAGATTCCAACGGTTTGTTTCCTTCTACAATTTTTTCACTTACTAACTTATAAACTTTTGGGAGCAGGTTCTTTGCATGTGTATTGTGAGTATCTGAACTCCAGGTCAGAAGAATGTTTATATACGCTTATGCTAAAATTAACATTGCATGCAGAGACATGAAAACAAAATGCATCATGTAAGTCGTACAATTCTTGGCTAAAGAAAATCAGCAGCTCTCACTTAGGGTAGTTCTACAGAAGAATTGTAATACACAAAAAGGAAAAAATATCAATAGGGAAATTGATTTTTTTGGAGTCCTCGCACAATCAAACCATGCATTATTTTCAGTTTCTTAACATGGAGTTTTGTATGTACTGGCTATACTATTTAACTGCTATGGATTTAAAGTTGCTGGTATAAGGTGTAAGAATTGCCAGTTTAGGATGATGATGTTTTTAAAGAGTTTTGAAATGAGTTACTTTCAGTGTTTTTAGAACATGGACTGCAAATACCAAAGAAGATCAGAGATCTCAGGAAAATATGAATGTGTATACTTAGAGTAGTAAGTAAATGGTTGAGATTGTAGCCATTGCTCCTGATGAGCAGATCCACAAATGGAGAAAATATCCTTCATGTAGTTTAAGGTAACTGCTAGAGGAGTGTGATCAGTATAGTTGGCCAAGAGGAGCTGTAATAGTATTTCTCCACTGAAGGCTGGCGTCAAGAGAGAAGAAAGACAGAAAGGAGAATGGTTGTAAGTAAAGAAATGAGCAAAAACTAAACAAAAAAACAAAAAAAAACCCCAAAAAACTCAGGAGAATGAGAGAAAAAAACTGAATTAAATATTTTTATATGAAAAAAAATTCATTTAGTTGTCAGGTGGTGGTTTCCAGTTAGAAAAGAAGATTAAACTGCTGAGCTTCAGAATTAGCAAGACTAAGACTCCTGATTTCACATGGAACCGAGTCAATTGACACGCTGAGGTGTCAGCTCCCATCAGTCTCTCCTCCCTTACTGGTGAGTCTGCAGTGAGCTCTTTCAGTTTTGTAACCTGGCAGAAAAATATACAGGTGTAAGAAAAAAGGTGTTGGCAGATGAGCAGGTTGGCATGGTTCAGTCCTGGGTACATTGATAGGTACAGGAGAGCAGCAGTGAGGAGAGAGTAGGGCTGTGACCACCACTAGCTAAATTGGCTTAAAGTACCGCAGGAGTGCCAGTTGAGAGGCTTTTTACATCTTGAAAAATAATTTTTGACTCCTTTGACAGCAATGTAAAACCTCAGCCTAATCATCCTGAACTAATTTGTAGCCTGGGAAAAAATCTTAAGGATAGCATTTTAATTTTTTTACGTTCTGGAATCGACTGTTGTATTTGCTAGGCAAACTTGTCTGAACTTGTTTCCTCTGAAATTATTCTCCCTAAGTTTTCTGTCTGATTGATTCCCATTCCATCCTCTGTTTTTCAGAGTCTTAGCTCTCTGAACTCAGTCATGCACTGATGCACAGAAACTTATTTTTACACATTCTGGAAACAAAATTCCTTTAATTTATCTATTTATTTGAATCGCTTCAGAATTACATGCCTTGCTTTTCACACTTTTTGTACCATTGTTGTCCTTATTTCCCTTGGCCTAAGGAAAAGAACTTCATTTGTCTCTTCCCATTAATGCTAAGGAAATTAATATTCTTCAGTTGCTCTCAGTGTCTAAAATCCTGCATCACTTCTTAATTTTTCAGCCACGTCTTGTGACTGAAAGCTTAAAATGCACTTTTTCTGGGTTTGGTTTGGGAAATTTTTTTTCCTATGTTTTATTTTTTACACACATTAAGGGAGGTTTTTACTGTAAAGTGCTGTGTGTAAGAATATAGTCCATAAAATTAGTGACTATGTGAATTTAGATACTATTTTGAAATATTCATGAGATTCTGAGGCTCAGGAGATTAAGAAGCACTAAGGTGATTTATCTTGTAGTAGAAAATGTATTTTAAGCTACTTTTACTTATGGTTGTGTACCTTGTCTACTGAAATACAAAAGTATAACTCTACAGTCTCTGAAAGACAATTTAATTCTACATATTTCTAACATTTGAGTCTAAATGAGTTTCTCCTAAAAACTGGATTAGAGCAATAAATGTTTAGAGAACCAGACTGTCTGAACAGTATTCAAACATATTTAGACAGAAAGATGTGAAGAACTGAGTCAGAAATCTAGAAATGGGACAATGTTGCTTGTTTAACAGGACTCAAGGATCATTCGGAAAGCAGGTGGAAATCTCCTATCAATACAATACAGAGTGAGAGTGAAGGGCAAGGCACTGGTAGTGAATCTGTAGGAAGAAATTAAGTTACCACTGGAAGAATTTGGTGTTATTAGGATAGATTAATATTTTTATTACCAACATTGCTTGTTCTCATTGCAAAGGTCCTATAATATGCATCTGGCATTTAAGGTTGGTTAGAAGCTACGGGGGAGATGCTACGTAGAAATATTGCAGGAGTATCTTGTCAAGAATGGTTTCCTAAGCATGACATGACAGCATTGATCTAGGATGGCTCAGTGGCTGCAGTTTGTTTCAGCCACGGTTCAGGTACCCAGCTGCTCAGAAAATGAAAAAGGAAAACCATTAAATGAAGTTTTGGTGTAATATCTGTTCCGGAGTCTGTAGCAAGCTGCTCAGATGCAGCACTATAAAACATTCAATGATCAGCAACAAAGAGAAGCACAGAAGTCTTGATTATTTCTGGCCCAGTATAGTCTTTAACTTGAAGTGAAATTTGATCAAATTTATACTGTGAATCCTGCTAAATGGTTACTTTAGTGTCTATGTCTGCTGAGGAGGCAGATTTTTAAATTAGTGTGCAGAACAGCAGGGAAGAATGGTGAAATTAATTATTTAAGATAGGCCTGATACATACTTCTCTCATTCTAGGACAGAAGATTACACTTAAAGAACTTAATTGTCTTATCATGTAGGTTCAATTATTATATAGAAAATAAATTATAATTAGTTGATTCTGGTATTGTAGGATTTTAGGAAAAAAAAAAGATGAAAAAATTCTGGTCAGTAATTTCTTCAGGGATTTTCCAAATAGGTTAACCAGTCCTTTTTATTTTGGCAAGCCTCTAGTCAGGTGCTTCATAATCCCAGTACCTCCTGGACAGAAGATGATGTTTGTTATACCGGGGGGGGG
>VZRV01009282.1:123743-222648 GCA_013398115.1 Falcunculus frontatus
GGGGGGGGGTGGGGTGTCTCATTTCCATATGTGAGCTGTCACAGCCTATGCTTCCTTGTGAGAGATAGAGTTCTGAAACATGGCCCAAATACAAAACTGGTAGAGTTTGTTATTCATGCATGGCATCTGAATAATCTTGGGCAGGGGGAAAAAAAATTGTAGGTTTTTCTGCAGATTCCAGAAAACACTTTTTATAAGAACTGTTGTTTTATTTAGTGGGGGAGGGAAGGGAAGGTGGGGCAGAGGGGGGATGTTGGTTTTGGTGGTTTTTTTAATTGTTCTCGGGGTCTTTTTGTTTGGGTGGGTTTTTTTAATTTAACAAGATTTAGGAAAGTTCTCTATAAACATAGATTGCTTAAATACAATTTTCTTTTGGAAATTGGTGGATAATGGAAAGGTATTTTTATTGCAATTTGGTCTCTTTTTTCAGAATGTAAGGGGTATTTAGTAATACTTTCAAACCGAAATTTTTGTTACTGCTGACGTCCCCTATTTTCATTAATAAGTATTTTTAATTTGGTCTTAAAACATAGCAGAATAAAATCTCATATACAAAGTGGAATATCATAAGAAACTGACTTCATAATACTACATTATGAAAAATGAGTGGTTCTTATTTGTTAAAATCTGGATGATAAATACTGATCTTAAAGTATGTGATTAATTCGCAAAGCCCAAAAGGTGAATATCTTCAAACATGAAGTTGGTTTAATTTTCTTTGACACTTATTCCAGCTTCAGGTTCTTTTTTTTTTTCCCCCGAGAACTATGATGAATACTTAGAATAAGTCTTGTGTATGTTTGAATTATTCTGGATGATTACACTGGAAAAATATGTGACTGCATTAAAATAAAAGTCAAAATAGCATCACTCCTGTTACTCTGGAGTAGGTACAAGAAACTGAAGTATGCTGCATGATTTTCATGATTTTCTAAGAATCCACTAATCTTTTGTAACTATAGTTGCTAAGATTAAAGGAATTGATTAAAAAATTAAAATCTGTTGCATGTATATTTTTATGTAATATTTGCAGATGTCAAAAATATTTTGGCTAATTAAGACTATCTTAAAAGGCTTTAATTTTTGATGCTAAATTTATGTTACATAGGAACAAAATAATGATGCAAACGGATAGGAGGAACTTCCATGCCTTCCCTCGGCTCCTAAGTGACAGCACGAATAAATGTTCCGGGCTGGCTGGAGTCAAAAAGCTGCTTTTTGTCAGTTTGTGATCAAACCTGTGCTTTGCTGCCTGATGCTCCTGAGTGATGGACACCTCACGGCACACACACCTGTGGCTGCTGTGTGCAGCTCAGCTCAGCCTCCTCAGGCAGCCTTCAGCAGCCAGAATGGCTCCCCTCTGCCGTCCCTCCTTGAGGCAGGGACGGTCACTCGCCATCCACCCATCGGGGTAGCCGCAGGCTGGGGCTGTGTCTGAAGGAGGAGGAGATGTGCTCCGTGGTCAGGTATGCCCCAGCAGTGGCGTGGCTCCCTGGGGAAGAGGCGCTCCTCAAAGGCCCTTTGTGCCGGCCCCCGCCGGGCAGCGCCGGTTCTCGCTCCTGTCTGTGGAAAATAAGGGTTGGCCGGTCTCTAAAAGCTGAAAAGAAAGCTCAGTAAATAGCAGAGAAAGCCCTTTCCCTAGCAACACGCTGCCTCGAGCAGCCCGAGCCTTCGAACGGAAGGTCATATGATTGACATATTTGTCCCCTAAAGAGAATGCACACAATTAGTTTTTTCACTTCTCTCTATTTTTAAGCTGTGTGAAAGTGGGTTTTAGCAGCCATACAAGAGGAGACTGGCCAGTTGGAATACTATCACCCCCTTTTTCTGGACTTCATCAGCTCTGAGAATTCAAGATCTGGAGAGGCATCTGTGGTGTTTATGGAGGAGCTAATTTCGGTTTTTTAAACAGTGGTTAAACATTGGTATTAGAGTACGAGTAAAGTATGCGTGAGAGACACATGTGGTGTTAGATGTGACAGAACTATGAGCTGCTCATATACGTGTAAGCAGCTGGAAGTAATTGTGAGCTTTTAGTATTCATTCACCTTTTAGCAGCTGTTGAAAATTACTGCAAGTATAAACTGAGTGCGTATCTCCTTTTAAACTTTCAATGTTCTGTTTCCTTAGTTGGAATGTTATATTTCCTTAGAAATATAAAACTTAAATTGATTGAATTTTGGGGTATCTTAAGTTTAAAACAATACTATTTCTCTAGTTGGTAGCTTTATATGAAGTTCTGTATGAAACAGTCATTACATGCCTTGACCTTAGAGGTTGTGTGTGTGCAGAAAACAGTAATTTTGAAAATAAAATATTTGCATGAATTGTTTTACAAAGGGAATGTAGGTGAAATGCAGAAACAATTTTTTTTATCACATTTAGCTGTCATGATTTCTGTTGAAAATGTGAATAGAGCAGTAAGTGTGACAGTTGAAGAAGCTATTAGAAGACCACTACTCCCTGAATACTAACATTTTATAACTGGAAAACATTCATGGGTTTACTGCATATTGTAATAATTTAGTTAATTTTAATTAGTCAGTATTACATTTTCAGGACATCTCATGCTGAAGTTAAAAATGTCTTAGAAGTTACTACTGCAGCTTGAATTCCCATGTGGTAGTGTGCAGCCCTGAATCCTGTGTTTAATGAAACACATGAGAGAAGATACACTTGAGAGATGTGTACTAATTCACAGCAACAGTCTTTGTGCTCCTTGTCACCAGCAGTTAAGTTTTCGTCTGTTGCTCTTAAGAGAGACTTCTCACATTCTTTCGTGGTTACTGAATTTGATACGAAATGTCATTTTTCTTTTTTTTTTTTTTTTTGTATTTCTGGGTGGGAACAGATGCAAAACATACTGGACATGTTTTCCATATGAAAACATGCAGCCATATTTCAGTGCCATTTTGAAAATGAAAGGCTTTGTTTATGTACTAAACTATTGGCATGGCTGGAAAGAAAACTATTGTAGCATTGGGATCTCTAGAGTTTGCAACAAAATACTAGTTTTGAAACCCTTAAATGGGATTTCTGCATGTCTCCACTCCCATCTTGCCCCCCATGTCCCGACCCACTGCAGTATTTGAGTTTGGCGTCTTTGCAGTTCAGGGGAATTTACAGCCATTTGGAGTGTATAAACTCAAACTTTGAATAGAAACCTCCTAGGATGACAGAGGGAAAATAAATGTTACAGGTCGGGCCACACTTATTTGTAAATATTTTAATTAATCATTACATTGTTGTATTTCTAACAACTGCCTCTAATTTGTACCTGTTAGAACAACCACCTTGATCATAAGTCGTTTTGTAGCATATATTGGTTAAATTGTTTTCATAATTTCCTTAAAACTCAGGATGGGTTAATGACTTTGTCCTGATAAAAGCGGAATGTGTCAACACTGTCTTGAGTGTTTTGGCACTGTTCAGTCTGTTCCAAAGGCCACAGCTGGAATAAAGACCTGCATAATATAGGTTGTGTTTGTGCTCTGCTCTGTTCAGATTCCTAAGATGCTCATGGAACTCAAGATGTTGCTGATAGAGCCATATGTGGGAAATTTGTATGAGAGGCTTGCCTGGTACTATTTCATTCAGTGTGCTTATAGTTTAACTGCTGTTTTCAGAATTAAACTAACCAGTGAGGAGGAATTTTGAATGTCTAGCATTCCAAAACTAGAAATACCAAAAGTAAAGTGTTCAGCTCTGAAAGGTTTTAAGCTGGGCTTGCACATTGCTAAAAATAGGTCTGATGCTTTAGATTGCATAGATGACTTTAGATTGATAGATATTTCATTTGAATCTTAATGCAAATATCAGCAGATGTCTATGCTAGCAAATACATCTGAATGTATCTTAGTATTATTCTGTCCTTTAAAAACATTTTAGAATGTACTGTAACAATGGGGGTGATTTTTTTCTTTTAGAATTTTTTGGGGTTTAATGTGTGTATGTGTGTCATGAAAGATGCATTCCTGTTATGGGGCTTTTGAATTGCTCAAGCTCTCCAGTGTGGTGTATAGAGATTCTTAGCACAGATTTTGTTAACAACATTAAAACAGAGGTACAAAGAAAATAGGAATGATAATTTAAAAAAAAAAATGCAAAGCAAAAAGCAAGTTCTGAAATTAAGTATTGTTGAGGGTCTAATTTAACTTATCGAGGGGAGCATTTTTTTTTCCTTCAAAGCCCAAAAGCCTGTGATTTAAATATGAGCTCATCACATCTGTCCTAAAGAAATGCTGACCTGTTAAGGTCAAGCAAAATTCCCCCCACCCCCGTGTGTTAACAGCTAGTATCTAGGCAGTATGTATGGTGAAGCAAACTCGTAAGTTCCACTGATGCTGTATTTCAGTCTGGCTTATAAAACACGCTTCGTGCTGATTTTCTGTACCTTATCTGTGTTTCCTTCGTGCAGAAATGGAAAGTGGGGGAGGGAGGGCATAAGGACTCTCAGAAGTATTACTGGTAAGCCAAGTATCATGATTAAACAGGGGTATGTCAGATAAGGTGATGGGAAGTGTAAAAAGATAGGATGCCTTTTCCCCTAGTGTATCTTTAACATTATGACCAATGAATTTGTCAAGTGAAACAGCACAAGTCTTCTTTGCATATCATTTGAACTGAGAGCTTGCTTTGAAGAAGATAAGCAGACTGTTGCCCAGAAGAAATAATGATGCTAATTTATCTTTGCCTGTCCTCATAGCCATAGCAGTGTGTGTCAGTGTTGAAAAGGAAATAGAGAAATAACCAAGCTATAGTTTACCACCTGTTCAGTGCCATGGTATTGTTGATGACATACAGGGCTCTGAGAAACATGGCTGGTCTGGAAGTCTTTGTCTCAAAAGTATTTGGGAAAGTTTCCTCTAATATAAGAATAGCTGCCAAACTGTGACAGAAAAGACCTCTTTGGCCAGTTCTCCTCAGAACAAACAAACCTATGATGTAGGATTTCTGCTCCATCACCCTCAGAAGTGCATAATCAAGGATGGGAAAGTCTGTTACATATGTTTACTAGCAACTTCTAACTATCAATATTTACATTCTGGGCATGAGAAACTTGAAGGTCTCTGCCAGATTTTTTTGAGGGAAAGGGGGGACGAGATGTTTTCTTTAATACTGAGTAATAGAGTAATTTACCAGAACTAAATGCCTTTACAAAAGTAAAATCTAATCTCTTGCAGTAGGTAATTGATTAATAGTTGAGGTACTCCCATTCAGAGTCTTAAAAAAAAGCTCTTTTCTTTGTCTTCTACATCTGGTTACCTGTCATCTTGTCTAGGATTTTGTTGCTATAGATACATCACTTTCAACAACTTAGATATGAAAAAAAAAAGACCTTCCAAACGTGGATTTTAAGCGTATATACTTTAGCATCAAAAATTCCAATATGTTTTAGCGTTTGTAGTATATTTTACAATATATTGATGCCTGAGATCTGTTTTTTTGTTTAATATGTGTACATCTAGGAATTTGTAGTATAATGTTTGTAAGGGGTTTTTTTGTTTATGAATGGAAGGTTTTTGTCCTGAATGGAGACATTCATGTGTAAAGACTGTTTGACTGGTGCATGGTATGTTAGGAATACTTACTGATCTACAAGTGAATTGCAGTGGAAGATTTTTCTTTGTCAGGGAGATAAAAGCATTCTAGAGCCCAAGGGTCCAGCCAGTGTGTCACAGTGCAAGCCGCCAAGCTGCAGCTGTTCGGCTGTAGAGCAGCTGGGGACTGCGGGAAGGCAGGGTGACAGACCCCTGAGGAGCAGCACTGCCTCCTGGTTAAGTAGGATAAGATCAATGACAGTAAAATATTTCGCTGGTGATACTGCGTTTTACCAAAATTCATCTTAAATTAGTAATTAGTAGATGGCTTATACTATGCAGATAGGCAGTCTAAAGAATAATTAAAGTCTTCGTATTTAAAGTGCGTATTTCCAGGTTGTAGAAAAGTTATGTTTATTTTATGTGGCAATTATAAATTACTTTTCTGTTTGAGGAAGAGTTTTAAGTATTTATTCTTGTTCTTCAGTGTTCTTCCATAACTGCCAGCTCTTCTGCCCTTCTGCTTGGAGTGCATGTAAAATTATTTACTGCCTTACCTGCATACTGAAAAATACGGTGTGTTCTTAGAAGAATTCTCTACTTGAAGCAAATGTGTAGAAGGGTGTATGGACTTGGACAAAATGTTAGGTAGCTGGAAGAGTTCTCTCCGAGGGTGGCAGGAAAGATGAAGCTGCTGTTAAGAGCTGCTGTTTAATCAGCAGTGGTGTGGAGCAGGCAGCTCTCTGCAGGAGAGGTTGCTGAGGCGCTTGGAAGGCAAGTGCTCTTTGGTGCTGTGACATTTCTGAGGCCCCTGGTCATTCTTTCCATGAGCCTGGTGGGGACAGGCCTACTGCAGCTGGCAGGGGAAGATGGAGACTGGATTTTGGCCTTTGCGTTCCTGGCCGATTTATCCATTGTTTTGCTTTGCCACCATTTTCTCTTCCCATTTGCTGTTCCTGCTCTGAGCCTGAGAGGACAGCCCTGGAACAGCTTATGAAAGACTGGTCCCCAAAGCCAGACTTCACTGCATTTTGTGCAAAATATTAAAAATGTCTGCTGCCTTTCCTAGGGCTGGGCTGACTTCAGTTCATGAGAATTCAGCTGAAATACCAGGGATGTGATAGGATTGCAAAGATGTCATCCAAAATGCGTGACATTTGGGAGCTAGACCGTCAGTGAAAGTCACTAACATCACCTAAATATGAGGATCTATTTGTTATGAATGTATTAAAAAATTGTATCTGTTATATTTTCCAAAGCAGTTACTTTAAAAGAAAATTGAGCATTATATGGGGAAAGCACGTATGTTTGTAGAGATATGTTGAAAGCCTTTCCTTCCAGCCCTGGTAATAATTAAAATCAGAGAACATTTTATGTGCATGAGACTGTAAGGCTCAAGTAACTCTGTCAGAATAAGGTACCCCAGCTATGGCACAAAGTGAGTGGATTGTTTGGTTTCTGAATTACCTGAACTGCAGTGATGTTCCTTTTGAGCCTGGCAGCAGTATGGCAGGGCAGTGTGGCCACTGGCTGTCTCCCCTGGATGCTAGCTTATGGATCTCTGTTCTATCCTGAACACTGCTACTTGATCCTTCTTTTAAAAAGTATCTCTCCTTCCTTCTCCGCTATAATTTGTTACAGGCTTCTCAGAGTTGACTGTACACAGAATCTAACAGTCCACCTCACCTCTGAAAACTGTTGTCACCTGCTGAAGTCCTTCATTGACATTGCACAATGAAGGCTTTTACCTTTGGAGTCTGCATGCCTGTCTGTCTTCCACCTGGATAACAAATGTATCTAGTGTATATATGTTTTGCATATAAATAAGAAGCTAAACTGTATTATACTCTTCAGGGTACACTGTATGCACACGAGGATCAGAGGCATTTTAGTGCCTAAAAATAAAGGATTTTCTGAAGGTTTTGGAATATCTGAGGTTGAGGTTAAAGCTTGGACATTGATAATGAAAAGAATTCGTTGGAGTGTTTTATCTGAGCTCCCCATTTCATGACATGAAACAAGCTCTTACTAATAGCAGTTACATAATAAACTGCATTCCTCTTTTTTTTTTTTTTTTTGGTGAAATTGTCAGTATTGTCTAAAGTAGGGGAGACAATTGTGGTTTTAACTGGGCATTTGTATGGTCAGCATTGTCTATTTAGTTTGAAATTGTGGTTTTTTAGGAAGTGTTTCCCAGAGACTTCATCTAGGTGGCACTTGTTGTTAGTAGTGTTTTGAGCCTTGCAACTATTAATCCTACACTGATAAAGATTAGAAAGCAAGTTACTTGAAATTATAGTTCTCACTGGCATTTGGTCTCCTTTAGTTCTATTTATTGCTAGCCCAGGAAGAGTTGAGCTGCTGTGAGGAGTTACAGGCTGTGTGTTAACAGAATAGCACCCAGTGGTGTCTGTTCGTGGTTGGCTTTGTTAGGATTTACTGCTTCCATCTCTTCCCTATTTGTATTCAGTGAGCATTTGCAAGTAGTTGCTTACATTTAAAGAATTACGTTTCAAGATACCATTTAAGGCTTTTTTTAAAATCTGCATTTTATATTGTACATGATAAATACAAGGAAAACACTGGAGATTTAAGAGGCTGAGTGGTTTGAGTCAATCACTTGAGCTTCAACTTAGTAATGCAAATCTGGTTTTAAGTGACCTTATTGATGTTTGCTCAAAGTAGCTTCCTTTTGGTACAAATGACTGAGCTTTGTCGCAGCTATTGTACAGGTAATGTACTGTCCCTTTAGAGATTGCCTTTGTATCCCTGATGCAACCTCTCTTTGCTTTAACAGAGAGTGCCTGCAGGAATGCCTGGAGCTAAGATAGATCTCATGTGCCTCATTTGATCATCTGTCAGCAAAGAAGCGAGAGGATAGGGCAGGGAAAAACATGTGTCACTTGCTCTGTCACAGCTCTTGGAAATTTGAGGGGTTGGCTATTGGTGAAGGATGTTCAAGTGGAGAGCTTGGTACCAGAGAATGAAGGGCACGACAGCGTGACCCAAAGGGCCCTGGTCGCTTCTGTGAGTTCACCTTGAGCAGAGTTGGTGAACGACTGTTCCAAGTTCAGGGTGCCGAGGGGGTGGCAGGATTTTGAGCAGCACTGGTAGGGTGGTGCAAGCAGTGCTGAGCACCCATGTCCGGCAGAGGTAGCATTGTGCAACAAACAGTGCCATCTTCTGGGAGGAGTCGGAACGATGACCTTGTGATCAGCATTACACGTCTTTTTAAAGTGATGGGGTTGGGTTTTTGTTCGGGTTGGGGTTTTTTTTTTTCTATCTAATAAATGCTTTAAAAATCAAAGTGTGAAAAGCCAATGTTGATGTCTTGTAATGCAAGTCGACATCTTGCATCTCTGAATTTTACTGATACAGTTTTTAAGGGAAAATTTTAGGCTGTGTTTTGGGGTTTGTTTAAAAGAAGAAAAGTTTATCAACTGCTGAGCATAGTCTGGAGAAGTAAATCTCAAAAATAAAAAGACTTGATCTGCTTTGTTTGATTAAGTCCACTGTTATTTTCATAAACATACTTTGTAAAACCTAAGTAATTGCAACATCTTTTCTAATAGAAAGCAGTAGTGACCTATAGGAAAACGTTAAAGTAAGAATGATTACTTGGACTTATATCTCCTTCTTTTGACCATGTCAAAAGGGTACTTTCTGTCTTAAAATTATTATCCTATAAATAGTTATATTGGGAAATATTCACTGTGGTGCAAAATTGGGATTAGGGTTACTAAAATTATCCCAGCAAGTGCAGTGTAATATTCAGCATTTACTGAGAGTCATTAATGGCATAGATCAATCACCTGAAGGTCTTAGTTGGAGGAAGTGAGCAATTTTAGTTACATTAATGGAACTGTATGGGAGATGCAGCTGACATTGTGAGGAGGTTTTCTTGTTACACACTTTCAAATATACAAATACATGAATGCAAACAAAAAGCAGATAACAAAGTACAACTTCTGGGGAGAGGGGAAAAGACTAATCACTATATTAAAAAAATCTTTATTGCTAAAATAATTTTGATAGGATATACCCAGAATGACAAGAATTTGTGAGCTCTGGATAGGGAAACATGTTCGGAATTGGTTTTATTGTGTCATGATTGCCTAGGTAATTTACCAGCAAAGACGCAATGGAAAAATAGCTCCTTAAAAAAAGAAGATAAAATTATTTTGCATGTAAATTGTAAGTCTGTTCTGTGTCATGTTAAGATTGCTAGAATTGGCACATTCTGTATTCCAGAGGGTCTATGGGACTATGGTGTCTGACATTTTTGGATGATTCAGTACTTAACTGTACAATTAATTTCTAGTTGAGATGGTAATTGAATGTGTATTTACTTTTTTAGTATTAGTGTCTGCTTGCCTTGTCATACGGTATTTAACATATGAAGAAAATGTCTAACTTTCGGTATATTCTGAATGTTTACTGTGTGGCAAACACAGTACTTGGTGTTTATGCAAGTCCTCGGTATTACAGTTAGGACTTTCAATTTTTGATAATTGAAAGTAATTCATTGTTGACCCATCTTACCATGTTGATTTTGAGTTGTTGATAAAAATCAGCTGCTAAAAGTTACCTTTGCAATGGGTTATGGCCCTTGAGCATGACTCACAATAAGTACTGTGTTTGCTGAGATAAAATTTGAAAACTAGTTTTGCCTTGGAGTTTAGTAAATCACTAATCCATAGTTTGGGAGTAAAGTATGTATAACAAGCTCATTAACTTGGAAAATGCTGCTCCAAATACCCAGAAAATATTGTGGGAGTAGATAAGTAGAAATGTAAGAAATCCAGTTTAGCAAAGGAAGAATGCAGTGCAGCTCACAGGAAAGCTGCCCTTTTGTGCATCTGACTTTGGAATTTCAGCAGTGGCATTCCATACAAGAGGCAAGGTGGTAACCTGACATTAAAGTAGACGTTGACCATCCCTCTTGGGTTTCCTATGCCATAATCACATTTTCTGCTCAAGAGAACATAGACTAAACAAATGGTAGTATTTCTGGAAAGACAGATCAGAAAATCTCTGGTCTTAAAAATGAAATTACATGGTTAGAAATGTTTCATTATTAACTGAAAAAGTGACCGTTTTTCTACTGAACACTACTTAATATTTATGCCACCTGCACTATACCAATGGACTAGGTATTGTGGGAAGTAGTTTTTATTGAAGCAAAACCAAGAGTAGTGTGTGCTGTGTAAATAGTAGTTATATCCTCATCGAAATACATCTACATGTGCCATGTGAATTAGGAATTCATCCTCAGGGCAGTTGCCAATATTCTGTCTGGAAAGCTACTAAAGATTGTTGTTTATTTTTTTGCTCCACCCTGCGGTAGTCAGTATCGACTGTAGTGGAGAAAATTACAATAAATTGCTGTGCTTAAAATTTGTGATGTCTATTCTTCCTCTGGCCCAATAATAGTATTTTTTAAAAGATACCTTTAGGAGTATGTGAAAATGCATTTGAGAAAAAAAATCCTTCAATGATTTCTAGCAAAAATAACTTACATTTAATCCTTAATATTTATAATTTGTGGTATGAACCTTTTCCAAAACTCTTCTAAGATATTTGTCAGCAAGACTTAATGATAGTCAACAGGCAACTTCCACTTAATTTTATGGGAAAGTTGACAAAGCTTGCTGCTTTTGTGACTAATAGAAAGCAGGTATTTTGCTTGGTTAAAACTTGAACAATTTTATTCTAGGTCACTTAAGATCTTGTGCACTAGTGAGTTCATAATCTTGACTTTCTTCCAATTTTTTTCATACGCAGGCAGAAGGAGAAGACAGCCTTAAAAAGATGCAGCTGATGGAGCTTGCAATTCTGAATGGCACCTACAGAGATGCCAACATCAAATCACGTAAGCATGTCATAAGCTCAAGGGTCAATGCCATAGAAGTGTTTGCAGGTTTTTAATCTTAAAGCTACCTTTGGAAAATGTACAATGGCAGCTTATGTTGGAGAATGGAAGGCAGTAAGATCCCAACAAAATTGTAGGTAGCTGTTGGAAAAGATTTTTGAGGGATAAGTTATTTCATTTTGGGGATTTTTTTAGCTTATTTCTTGCCCCCATTATTTTTTTAACAGTATGTATGGGTTGAAATATTTACAAATATATAGTATAAAAAACCTCAACCCTTAAGCCAGATTTTTCTATTTTATGATCCTTTTTTTCCATAAAGCATATAAAGGACAGTAGACTCCTTTGCATTTTTATTTTTAGAGATTTAATTCTAAAATGTAACAGATGTTCAGGATACTGTGAATACATTTTTCTGTATTATATTCCTTCCTTTCATCTTGCTTGCATGTGTACCCCCAATGTTATGTTTTACCAACAATTCATCAACTGATTTCACAGCTGAGTTCACAGGGATCAGTGATGTAATGAGCCATTTCTACAATTACTTCCATTACATTTGTGTGAAAATGCTTTTGCAAACGCATGTATGCACAAGTTTACACTTGAAAATTAATTACATGCACCTACTAATGAAAGCATATACCTATTCTGTGTGATACAAATTATTTTCTTCAGTTGAAAATCTAATTTCTCCTCCTGAAAATATAGTTGCTGATGCTGTTCAAAAGTACGTTTTTGCTGTAGCTGTAATACAGATGTCAAATGTAAGCACAGTTAAATCGGTCTTTTCACTAAGGACCTACTGATATTTGCAAATTTGTTTCTCCACACAGTCCCCATTTCAATGTTGAATATGTTTAAAGGTTGGAATGCAGTTAGGTCAATTTGAGAGTGCTTACACCAGAGTAATTATTCTGGTAAAAGAGACATAAGCAAGGGCTTTTACCACTACAATGGTAATGGTAAATCTTTCAGCCCTAATGAACGCTCTGATATTTAAAGCTAGATCAGTTTAAAATATATAGTAGTCTCTAAATTATTGCAAATTTATGAGTAAAGTAGCTTTCAGCATAGCTTAAATTGATGCAAACTTTTGCACAGAAAATTTTTTATTAATTTGAGCAGTTTCTTGGTCCGGTCTGTTCCCATTGGTCTATTGTATCAGTGTAAGTGGGAAGGTGGAATTTTTTATTTATTTTTTGACTAAAGATTGCTACACTAATACTCATTATTTGATAGGACAGTTTCACTCTTTGTGTTTTGATTTTACTGAAAAGTTGGAGATGTAGAAGCTATAATGGATTATTTTTGTTTACAAAAGGAAGTAAAAACATTTGAGTGCCTTTTTTAAATTATCTGAGTATTTCTGTGTAAAAAATAAAAATAATTTAAAAAATGCACCAGTCTCAAATCTGAGAAACTTTGCCACATTTCTCTTTTCAGGCCACCTGTAAGTTACTTAAATCAATGTAGATCAACAGTAGTGCATAGTAATACATAAATTATAACCCTTTAAGATTGACTGTTACCAGTAGGTGTGCTAGTGCTTAAGTTGTTGTTCATCTGGTGTGCCAACAAGCTTCAAATAACACTTAATGAAATGTGCTAGCACCACTTCAAAAAACAAACAAAACCACTACAAACAAACAAACAACCAAAACAGAAAAACCACCTATTTTCTTTAACTTAAGCAAGGCCACAGTGAACTTCTAATACAAAGGAGGTATCTTATTGGTGAAATTTGATATGGAAATAAAATTTGAACCTATTTTACTCATGTTAGAGTAGGACAGGACCGATCCATGTTTCTAGGTCATCTTCAACTTCTTTGATCCTGGAAATGGGAATTGTGTCTGTGTTTAAATACAGTTTTAAGATATATATAAAAACTCTAGACTCATACAGCAGCTCTGCATAACTGAGTGTCTGTGGACTCTATAGATGCACTAAGTTTTGTACTCTGTATTTGATTGTGACAGTATTTTCCTTGTATTTCCTGCATGCATCTCAGTCTCATGCAGTCTTGATAGCGTAAATGAAGAAATGTGGTCTAAATGGAGCTTTCGTGCTGTGTAACCTGTTTGAGAAATCTACCTCACTGTTTTACAATGGCTTTTTTATTTTGCATGTTCATACTTAATCACACTGGAAAATGGAAAGCTGTTTGCATTTGAATGGTGTGCTTTGGCACTGTGTGATCAGCGCATGTACTAATGATTTCCTTTTATTTTTCTTCTTTCCTACTTTTTCCCTTTTTTCCCATTCTTTCCACGTTTTGTACTGCTATCTCCATACTTTCCTCTGAATTTCTTTGCTTACTGTAGCAGCCCTTGCCTTTTCTCTTGCAGCAACAGCCCAGGCTCCAAGGATTATCACTGGGCCTGCGCCTGTTCTCCCACCAGCTGCCCTGCGTACTCCTACGCCAGCTGGCCCTACCATAATGCCTTTGATCAGACAAATACAAACCGCTGTCATGCCAAACGGAACTCCTCATCCCACCGCTGCAATAGTTCCACCCGGACCCGAGGCCGGTTTAATTTACACACCATATGAATACCCCTACACGCTGGCACCAGCTACATCAATCCTTGAGTACCCTATTGAACCTAGTGGTGTATTAGGTAAGATCTTCGTACGTGGATGACTGGAGAATGCATTGCTTATGCTTCTGTTGTGTTTGCAAGGTTGAGGTTCATGGAGCTCAAAGAAAAAAGTCTGAAGCAACAAACTTACCTCAGGTATATCAAAACTGCCTAGGAGGGCTGCTCAAATGGTGCAGCTTGTAAACATTTTAAATATAGTTGGCATTCCTGAATGTGTGTGCTTAGTTAATATTAGTAAATTTACCAAAAATAAAATCTTCATGTTTGTGTGATATTAGATGATAGATATGTAGGCAAGGGAAAAAAACAGCTAAATGCAAGTTGACATCTATTCCATGTCATCTGGGCTCCTGTGAATAACAGATTAGTTTGTATTCTCTTTAACATAAATTAACATCCAGCAATTTTTGGAAGAGAGGACTTCTTATTTTGCTGTATCATATTAGTAGCAAAACTGGAGGGAGTGGAAAAGTCTTTGTTCAGTTGGAGTTTTTGTTTCTTTATTTAGTACGCAACTGCTAAATCTCTCCTCAGTATCAGAAAGCTCTAAATCATACTGTGAGCAGAAAATTATTTCAGTGAATGAATATAAAGCAAACCAAGTTCTGACCAAAGGATGATAAAATTAGCAACTTTACTGTTGGCTTCTTTTATATACATTGCATTGAAATGTCCATCATTCTTAATATTTCAGACCAGTGATTTGCTGTGTGAAGGCAAGAATGATAAAGCAGCTGTGACAATTCAGTTAACTGGCCAATATGGAACAAGCAGTTCCAATAGTTTCTTCCTTCCCTACCCTCTACGGAATCTAAATAATCTTTTCTCTTCAGTTTGTTCTGAATTGCATACGACCTTGTTGCTGCATAATGTTGATTTTATAGGACTTTGATCTTAGTTTATTCAGTGGCAGTTATTGATTTACACAAATTCTAAACACCTCTAATGAACACTGGACAATAAGGTTCAAAGTCAATATTTTGTTCAAAGTATTGCAAAAAATCAGTGTTTCATGTGACAAATACTTGGTGAGTTATCTGTATGTGTGCATGTTTCCACATCATGTACAGTAAAAAAGAAAATGTATTTCAGACTTCTGTCTTGCAGGATTAGTGAATCAATACCAAAAATTCTAGTAGGACAAAAGTATACAGTACATCTGTCAGTTTATGGTTGTTGTCAGTTAACTCATAGCTAAGTTCAGTGAGCACATGATAACATTATCATCTATTAATCTCCCACAAATATGTAAATATTCTCCCTAGCTCCTCTACCCCCAGTGTATGAGTCCACTTGGGGTGCATCCTTGGGTAAAGTCACAGAGAGTTCATCAAAGTAGCTATCAGCTCATAGTGATGAGTGGCAAACCCCTCTCCTGATTTCAGTTAATAGCAAGTAAATAAAAACATCATTCCAGAGTAAAGTTTATTACAATGCAAGGATCTTAAATTTCTCACAGGATTTTCTGTAAAGAGATAGGAGGGAAAAATAAAAATTATTTCTGAAACGGCAGCTGAAACCGTTATATACTCTTGGGCTTAACTGTGTGAGGTGTATTGCCCAAAACAGACCTCATCAAGAAAATGTTTTTTAAAAGAGAAAAAGGGGGCGGGGGAAAAAAGCCCCACACTCCCACTTAAGCTGCCTAGAATCCTTAACTCCTAATACATCTGCTCTGTTATCTGAGCAATTGTGTAGAGTTAATTGTATTAAATTTGAGGTTCGTTGAGTTTTATTTTGTTATATGCTCATTCTCATTTTTAATATTTTGTCCATTTTTGTGGTGGACCTTTAAGATGTTTTAATCTAATTCTGTTTAAAATGGCAGAGAAATGCATCCCTATCAGTATTTTTGGGGATGTTGGTGTTGAGATCAAATTCTAGTTGGTGACTAACTTTCAATTCCCTTCCTTTTATCTTCAGGTATGGCTTTCCCAACGAAAGGCTAAGAATTCAAGAACGGTCTTAACTGATCCTTCATCAGATCTGAATTTTAACAAATGCTTAGTTTCAGCAGCCTTGAAAAAAGCTTGGCCTAGCAGTCAGTGACTTACTTGCACTTTTTTGCACATAGATTTAAAATAAAATAGTGCTATTAATTTGGATTAGGTCCTATTATTACAGAGTAGCTGTAATTTATGAGTGTATAGTAGTATACTGACTGCTAAGTGTTCTATATAGTGTTTGCTTTACTAATCACCTAATTCATTGCAGTTCATACTTATTGACTTAAAGTTTAAAATCACAATCTGTAGGCTTGAAGAATTGCTTTAAAACTTTTTTTTGTGGTAGAACTGGAAGTGATCTTAAGGTTAGCAAATAATTGTCAGTATTAAAGATGGCATTATTTAAAATAGTCCTGCTGCAAGAAAGGCACTTCAGTGAATATGTGACTAGTAAAGCTTAAATGTGCTTGGGTCTAATAGATTTCATGAAATACTGTAATTTTGGGATTGTAAATGAATGGATTAAACAGGTTAAGGCCAGGATGTTTAAAATAAATGCAATATTAATCTGCACAGATAAACTTCTTTTTAAGATTAAGATTTGAAACTACTGTGCCTTAACTTGTTGCTTTTCTTAAAATGAACTTTTGTAGTTAATGATCATTTAAATCCATTTTGATAAACCTGCTGTTAATGTTTTCTGTGAATGTTTTCTAACTTTGTCTTGGTAATTGCAATTTAACTAGGTGCGGTGGCTACTAAAGTTCGAAGGCACGATATGCGTGTCCATCCTTACCAAAGGATTGTGACCGCAGACCGAGGTTAGTTTAGTTCTGCAGTTCTTGTTTGTAAGAAGTGCTTTGAGTGTACATGAGATTTGCAACACCACAGCTGGTTAACCAAATACCCTATCTTGACCCATTCGTGATTTTTCTCAAAAACCTGGACAGTTAATATTTTAAAGCTTTGGGGATGCTTGCGGTTTTAAAAAAAATTTCTAAACTTGGCTTTCCCAGCTCAATTAAATATACATACTTCGATATATTTAACAGAAATTCTATAACTGATTCAGTTTTACGAATGAAACATCTTATCTGCATCAGGAAACGCTATGAAATCAGTGCTGCAATAATTAATTTGGTCATGTTCCCCACTTCCCCCCCCCCCCAATTCATTTTTTAATTGGTGTGGAAATATCAGATTGGTGTTGCAAAATAAAATGAATGGATGGTTGCTTAATGAGAAAGAAGTAAAGGAATAAATGCCTCCTGTCTGTGTTTGGAGAAATCTGAAGATTTAGATTCCTTTTTTTTCAATAAACTTTTGAGCCACTGTACTGTATATTATGAGGAGGATGCATGTTCTCAGATACCTAACTGAATTCAGAAAGGTAAGGGCTGTGAAGATAACTTCAAAAGTTGTTTGAGTTTGAATTAGTATGGGTAGGGGAAAGGAGGGTGTTTTGGTTGGTTTGTTTTTTGGTTTTGTTTCTTTTTTTTTTTTTCCAAAATCTATTTCTTGGTATTTGCCTTTTGCTGCTAAAATGTGTAACCTGAAGGAGAAACAACTTTTGAAGACCTGTTGGTGAGATGACATCCAATATTTGGGCATCTCTCTTTAACCCTTGAATGGAAAGTAAATCTTCATTTTTCTCCTATTCCTCAAGTGTCATGCGTTTGGACCCCTGAATGAAGTGTTTAAGCTTATTGAGAAAACTGATATTTTCGGTTTATTGACATTGGCTAGGAAGCAGTGTGGGGGATGAATTCTTAGCCATCCCTGCTGCTGACTCCTGTGGGTTTCAGCAAGTCATTTAATCTCTCTGTGTATGGTTTCCCATTGGTCAAATAAGGATAATAATACTTCCCTACCTCACAGGGGTGTTGTGGGGGTTCTTGTTGTGTACAGGGCTTTGAGGATGCAAAGCATTATGTGCCAAGTATTATTATTCTGCTCTCATCCAAATCAGTGTTGTTCAGGTTTCCATGATACTGTAATATTCAAAAGCCAAATTCCAGTGACAGATCTGACATCTCCTAACATTGACTACACTTCACTTCCCACAACCTTCCATAAATTAACTACAAGAGAGAATACAGACTCTGGTCAATACAGTAAAAAGGGCCCTCCTGGATATTTGCTATATTTATGTAACACTTTGATATGATCATAGGCTTTACAGAAAGTGTGAAGCTGATACAAGACACTACTTTAGTTTTCTGTAAGATCGTTTTATATCACTGCACACTATTTGCAGTCCATTGGCTTGTTCTCATCTTCAGTGGGGCAACAGGATATAATCAGTTATAGCCCATGTTTACAAAGGAAAAAAAAGAGTAAAAAAGGAAATCGGTTTTGATATTTTCTATATTTTTTTCCTATCTCAGCCAGGAGTAATAGGGGGTAAGGATTTGGTTGTCTTTGAAAGTTTGACCTGATGTTGCAAAAAACAGTTTTTTGCTAATGGTCTTTCATGATCTGCAATGGTAGTTTCAGGTGACAGATGTGGCTACTTTTTTGTGTAATTAGATATTTACCTGAGACAACTAGTAAATACGCTGATAAAGTGGGGATAGGGGTGTTTTCATGGAGAAAATACCAATTTGTAGTTTATCATTGTAATATTTGCTCAACATAGATTTTAAATATTTTTTTGAAGGGCCTAGAGGTTTTATCTGGGTCACTTTAAAGTAATTTAATTATTGGTATAATTTCACCTTCTTTTAAAATGCAGCAATTTTCTGATAGAAGGGCATTCATTTCTAGCAATATTGGAAACCCACTGTCTTAAATACATAAATAAATACACGTCTATTTCCTGTGGAATAACTCATGCATACCTCTCTCTTAAGGAAAACCACGCTGATGTTTCAGGAGAACATTATTTTAAAGTCTTACCTAAATAATCCCAGTGTGTATTAAGAAACTTACACAAAGTTAATTTTACATCTGAACTTCATTGTATTTTGAATTTTTAATCCTAGGTTATCACTGCACAGATCTAAAATTTTCTCAAAAGGTTTTGGAAACAACTTTGTTCAGCAATAAAAATTTCTTTTAATGTACTAAAATTATATTATAGAATTAAAGTACTATCAGTATTTGCCATATTCACCTATTTGGTTGGTCTGTCACCAAGATACTTCTATAGCTATGGCCATGAAAAGCAATGTCAGCAAACCGAAATACTCTTTTTTTCAATGCGGAAAACTTTTTTTTACATCATTAAATGTCACTAAATCTATCTTTGCATTCATCGGGTCTAAAGTTGTTGGTGTTTTTTTTTTTTAAATTCTAAATTGACTCTCAAATGATTTTGTAGTACTACTGCATTCACTTTTTAAGTAGTTTTTTATTCTTTGCATAGTTTTGGTTTTTTGTTGGGGTTTGGGTTTTTTTTCTTGAGATAAGCACTGCATTTAAAGCAAGAATCCCCAAACATGTAAATGTTTTACAACTAAGCATGTAGAATTGGTGAAGGGTTGGAAAATATAGCTCATTTTAACTCAGAATAAACCCCCAGTTTATAAATAATACAAAATTGAATTTGATTCATATAACAGAGAGACTGACTGATTTAATTGTAATAAACTGTAAATGGTGTTGCACAGTTGACAAACCTGTGTGTACTGTAGAAGGCCAGAGACTTGGCAGAGGATGTATCACAGGTGTACTGGTATTTTTTAAAGGTAGCTTGCTT
Source organism: Falcunculus frontatus (assembly GCA_013398115.1). Taxonomy (NCBI): domain Eukaryota; kingdom Metazoa; phylum Chordata; class Aves; order Passeriformes; genus Falcunculus; species Falcunculus frontatus. The sequence goes on from VZRV01009282.1 coordinate 143,408, forward strand.
TCATTTTAAACTCCACAAGAAATATTAATGCTGAGAATTTTCTCCAATTTTTTTATCCAAACCAATTTTCACATAATTTATATATAAATTTTAATACCTTTTAATCAAAATTATAATGAGTATCAAAATGCTTTAAGAGTCTGTTTCTAGTATACCTGTAAAGTGGTAAGATTGTGCCACATAAAATATTTATTTTTTTCTTCTTTTTGAAACAGCTGTTTTAATTTAAACAAATCCCACTTAGCATGATTCTGAAAAAAAATTCAGGGAGCGTTTGGTCTCATCTATGTTACAGTAGTAATTTTTTGTAGTGTTATGAACTGTATCCTAAATGATAGGCCATTTTTAGTATGTGAAAGTAAATGAACCCACAAGAAAGATTGTTAAATCGATGCTTTCTGTGAATATTACACCTACTGGACTTCATTTTATGTGATGGCACAAATCTGACTTTGCACTGAATACCTTTCTCACTTTCATCTCCTCTGCCTTAGTCAAAATGGCAACAGTACAGAAACTTTTATCAACCTCAGAATTTATTAGCTCTAATTAAGCTGTTGAATGAGTCTTAAAAAAAAATATAAAAAAATCATACTACTGTTAAGTGGACCAAGTTTGGTGAAGGAGAATGCAAGAGAATGATTAAAGAAGGAATAGCTCAAGAACATTGGGAATGATAACTTTCCACTTGAGAACTTTTTTATGTTTTACTGTAATTTGTTTGTGTTTTTGGGTTTTATTTTTTTGTTTTGTTGGTTTTTTTCTTTTTTCCTTTTTTTTTGCAAAAGAAAATAGTATTTACAGGTGGCTTCTTTTAAAATATAAAAATATAAAGCAGGAATGTATATGAAATGTCAGATTTTATTGTATTTGCAGAGTATTAGCTTTGAAAATGAATAAAGAGAGCTGTTTGTAGTTTTAAAATGCCTTATTAGTATCAATTAGATATTTTCTCTATTTTTTCATGTACTTAGAGCTTTTTAAGTATAGACTTTAAAATGGCAGGACTTTTACAGTGTTTACATGCAAGTGCATTTTATAAGTGTCCTATATGTGTAAAATAGTATTTCGAACGGGAAAATGCTGGCTATAGTAGCAGGCTGAGCGTTTTCCTGGTTTCCACGATGATGCCTATGTTGCTAGACTACAGTTTAGTACTGCTTTGTATCATGAGGCCAAGAAATTCCATGTTGTTTGTAAATAGAATAAATGAAAGGCAATAAAAAATTTATTGAACAAAAACCCTTTGTTTGGCCCATAGTTTGTTGAACCAAATTGTTTCTCTAAGTCCAGAATTCCTTAGATGACTCCATTCTTTTAACAACCAGTTATTAATAATCACATCCATCATTAATAGTTGCTTTAATGCTTGCACCTGGGGAGGTACTAATGCTTAATAGCAGTCAGATACTGATGCTGTGCACTGACTGTTGTTCCAGAAATCTTCTACCCAGTTCAAAAACTGTTCATCGTTTTTTGTTTTCCAATTTCCTTCATCGACTGCTACTAACCATTAGTCGTTAGTCATATTTTATCTCTATTTCTCCTGTTAACCAGTTTTGTGGGAGTGGGCTTCTCCTTCACGTGTCCAAATCATGATGGAGGGCTGTCATGATTTTATTGCATTCTGTAGATGGTGTCGATCAGTATGTCAGAATTAAACATGCTTGTTTTTTTTATTAGTTGTGATTAGTTTTCATGTTGTCATTAAGCCGTCACTAGCTGGAACTAATCTCTTCTCTATCTTTTCTTTCTTTTTTTTGTTTTGTTTTTTTTTTTGTTTCTAACCACCCAGCCGCCACCGGCAACTAACCTATGACCTTCTGACCTCTGAACTCTTCACCCAATGATGACCTGACCATGCCTGCCTGCTGATCAGTTAACTGGTAAACGCCTTTGCTTGCCTGTCTTCAGTGCAGCGAGCTGGGGCACTTGTCCGTTCGTCTTACCATCTAACAAAACAGACAAAGAAATTGTTGTCCTCCAACTCCGCTTTTTGTTGTTCTCCTGTTTGGGTGAAAGTGGTTCTAGAACCTGCACTGAATAGTAGTAAAGCAATAAGGTCCAACTCATCCCTCCGCACTGATCATCCTCTAGTGTCCCGCCCCAAGCGAACGGTAAGGAGGCCTCGCACGAGATGGAGACAGATGTCCCTTAACTACCCGATGACAGAGGCAGTTACTGTGAGAGACTTCTAGGAATATTTTTCTTCTCAGAAAAAAAAAAAAAAGTCAAAGCTCTCTCTGAATGTACTGTGTGATGATGCATCATGCATGAACCTTTGGTCAGGGATGTCATTGGGGAAGGGATTCCAAAAAGTATTCAAAATTTGATACGCTCTTTAGTCACTACCAGTGCCCTCAAAGGGCAGATGTTGCAGCCTTTTTTCTATTGCCTGCCAAATTGGACGTTTTAAAGGAAAGTGTGCCATGAAATGCAGATTACGATGACTTTTCAGAACTACATTAATGCAGAGAACAAAACAGCAACACTATTAAAGCGAAATACGAGTTTAAATTCTTTTAACCATATTTTAATCTCCTTGGAAGATTACATGAGAACAAGGTACATGCATTATGTGTCACATTACTGGGCAAACTGTTCAAATATTTTTTTTAAACCTCCCTGTATAGAAAAAAATTCATTAAGGATGTAAAAGCCATGCTTGCCTATTTGCTGTATACATGTAATGAAATTGTAGATAAAGTGTAGTGCATTGAAACAAAATGAACAAAAAAGTAGATACTTTTACTATACAAGGGTGCTGGTGCAGAAAAAAAAATATATTTTTGGAAATGTAGCATTTTATACTTTCAAGTGTTATAAAAAAAGAAAAAAAGAACAAAGAAACCCTTTATTTCATTAAATGATTTTTTCTGGTGGTTGTCAAGAAACAAAAGACCAAAAGAGCCTTTTAGTCTTTCTTTTTTATTTTTTAAGTATTGGAATAAGTCTAAAGAAAAGGAAGTGCCTTATTTTCTTCATGGTCATTTAGTCAAATGTCTTGTATAATCAGCTTCTCCCTCAGACAAGTTACTGCATGCCACTCAGTCGCCCAGTATGTGAAAGAAGCTGTGAGGGAAGACAAATGATGAGTTGACCATATTAATTACCTGATTTTTGCCATACTAGTGTGATGTGACTTTGCCAAAATCTCATTAAGTGAAGTATTTGCTAAGTTTTCATCAAACCAGCCCATTATTATTTCAACCACTCTACTTTTTAAATCATAGCAAATGCCGTACTTGTGCATCGTAAACCAAAGTGTTCTGTGATACAGACTGTCTCATGCTAAAGGAGATTATTAGCTGACAGATGTTTGTAGAGCTGGAAGTTATGTCATTTCTGTCCAGGGATGGAGAGGATTTTTCTTGATATTGGTTGAAATAAATATACATCAACTATAGTAGACTTCGGCACCACCCAGAAAACAGATGTTCTTTGGATAATGAAACTGAAAGTGCTCAGCGAGTTTTCAGTCAGTTGCTGAGCACGTCCCCAGTTTCTGACAGTTCCTGCAGTGGCAGACAGCACGGAAGTTACGTACTTTTCAGCTCGTCTTTGACTATTGAGAGATCTGGCCCATTGGCTTTTCTTCAAAAGATAAGCAGGAGAGGGACTTCAGCCATTTGAAGTCCAGCTATACTTTATTTTTAACCCTTGTTTCCACATGAGGTTCGAATAGCTGGGCAATTGCAAGAGCTGAAGCTGTTGAACGCACAGCATTTAATTCTGAAAACATTAAGTATTACTTTGTGGGGCTCAGTACTAAACTTGGCAAATATCAGGTGATAATTTTATTCCCCTCTTGTCAACTTATTCTCCTCCTGCAAATCTTCACAGCTTCCAAATGAAAGGTCAATAGTAAGCTAAGAGGGCTTACATTTTTAAGCACCTGCATGGTGACCTCATCTAACATCTTGTCTCACCTGGAAATAATTATCAGTTTATTTACTATGCAATAGACATTCATCCTTTCATATTCAGCTAGATTTTTGTTTATTGTGCCACCGGCTTTGTCTTCCTGTTACACATACAATTGTGTTGATTTTATTTACAGTATATGCTGTGCCATTTTGATTTTACTTTGGTTGGTTGATTGAATAAACTTGCGACACTCGAACATTTGAAGAGAGATTTGCTAAAACAATACCAGTATTTGATCCAGTTTCATCTCAACTATGATAAAACCTGGACATTTTAGACATTTATCAAAGGTCTTTTACTGGGGGGGAGGGGAAGTGTATGGAATAGATGTGTGACATGTGAAAGTAATGTTTGCTCTGAACAAACTTCTGAAAACTTAGTTGACAAAATTTTGGATCAACTTAAAAAAAAAAGCATGACTTTTGAAATCTCCGAATGCCTTGGTTCTCAGTATTATCATTCTTTAATGACTTTTTCTTTATTAAAATAAGTAGTTTTAAGACTTCTTTCTGACAGTATTATGTAATTTTTTTAGAGTGGGTAGATGGGAGTGTCGCTTGTATGTAACCGTACAGATGACATGTATTTGTCTATTCTTTATTATCTTAGTAGTTTCATGCTATGTATGTACCATAACCAACCTATTGCCTATGAGAAACATGTAAGATAATGTATTTACAGCCATTGTTACAAGTTTATAATGTATTTTTCTATCTTGTTTTATATGTATGTTATATAACATTCAAAAGAATTTTTTTCCTGATTGAGAAAAAAGGATACAAAATGCAAAACCCACAATTTTGATAACTGAAAAATTGCCAATTGTTTTGCAGTACTTTATTATATTGGGAGTGTTGTCTTTCTTGGGCTTTTAGTTAGCTACTGGATGAATACATTAGACATATTTGGGTTTTAGTTGGGTTTTTACATAGCTTGCATTTTAATTCTTTGGTTCTTTGCTGTTTCTATTAACCCATAGCATTATTTTAATAAATGTTATAATACCAACCTACTAACTCTGGACTATGTCTGTTTATTAACCATTACATGTTTAATTAAAATAAACAAATAAAGACAGAAGAATGTAAAGTCTTGAGTTACTGGACTAACCCTGAAGAACGTGACCACAGATAACACAACGTGACTTGTTTTTATGTTGTTTGTCAGCTGACATTCTGCACACTACTATTAAGTTGGCTTTGGTCATTCTGGCCTTTTACCTTGGGGAATAGGTGCCAGTAGAAATGGGAACAAAGTAGCATTTTTTGAGGCATTCTTCTTGTAGAGTCTCGCCACTTGCCTTTCAGCATCTGCATTACTAATTCCACACTTTCTTTTTCTTTCTCTAAAATAATTACTGTTGGCTCACAGCAAAAGAGCAAAAGATGCCAGTGTATTGGTAAATCGTGATGGTGTACAGAAACCAGTTTGATTCTTTGTTGAACCATTCAGAGGTTGCAGTTAATCTCACAGTAATTTGTGATGTATTGGTTTTGGCACCTTATTCACTGTTGCATCATGTGACGTTTCTAAGCACAGAATATTTCTGGATAGAACTGCTGTACATTGAAATACAAAACCTGGGGGTTTCCTTCCGCAAAAGTGCCTTATTTATGCCATGCTATTTCAAGTAACTTTTTTTTTGGTACTTCTGCTGTAGTCTATCAGTATTGCCTAGCTCAGGGGAGTACAACTTCTGTAAGCCAAAGGTCAAACTGGATCTTTTCCTAATGACTGCAGAAAGTACAAAAATACACCTTTCACTAAATTACCATGCAACATCCATTTCAAATTCCAGAGCTGCCTTTATGTGATCTTTATCCCTGTGGATGACCGGAGCAACATGAATGCAGGGAATTGAAATGGTGAAAATGCTGTTTTGAATGTACATCTATGCAAATATTTTTACAGAAATGCTTCCCCTTTCTTACAGCTACACTGTCTGAGGCTCCTTTACATTTCCCAGGTAGTTCTCCTGGATTTGAGTGGGCAGTAATTACTGCTAATGTTGAGGGAGATCCTCGATGTAGATAACTTTTCAGATGTCAACAGTTTTCTTACTGAAAGTCCATTTTTTTCCTGTAAATAGTAAAATTTCAGATGAGGAGTCTGAATCTGTTCAAATTCCTCCTTTAATTTATGACATTTTAAACTATTTATCTTTAAATACTTGCAATATAAAACTTTTTCAATAGAGTTCTCACAGTATTGCTAGTAATTAAAATTTTATGCATCTTTATTTTATGGAGAAAAATAGTCTAGCTTTGATGATGTTTGTTAGTTTTCTAATGGCATGCAGTTCTTTGTTTTGCAAAAATTTTAGGTAGAGCTGAAATACCAATACATTTTGAATAGTTTCACTTGTGGGGAAGTTGTTTTTTTTTTAATTTAACAGATCATGTTGCTATCCTAAAACTCAGCCACAGGCAGATGATAAGAATATTAGATATTTACAATAGATAATATCAGGACCTTTTGACTGGATAATGGAACGTGTCATTACTGAGCAAATAATTTATATTCTTAAAGAATTTTATCAGAGGCACACAGTTCGGTGAAGCACTCTATCCAGTATAGGTGAAACTATTCAGATGGAACAGAACTTTAATATTTTATATTGAAGAATACTTCTGTTCTCAGAACTACTGCTTTTCTATAATATTTTTATTATTTTGTATTTTTATCAATAGATATTAACTACTGTTGTACTTTGTCCACAGTGCATTTTCATCTCATTCTTCAGTATATGCAGTAGTGAAAGTTGCTGTAAATTTTGCAGTATTTAAAGCTGAAGGATAGAAAAGAATAGGAAAAGTCTAAAATCAAAATAATATACTCATTATTGTTGCCTACCAAAGGCATTTCTCAATTTACCTGAGTGCCTGTCTGAAAATTTAACTACTTTATACTTTGCCTGCTTACAGGAAAGATACAAACTGTTTTTAGAACTGAATTTGAGGATGACTTCAATATTGCTAAATCACTGAAGTTAGCTTCTTTTTCTTTCTTATTATTCTGAGGTTAAATTGTCTTAACATTTGAAAGAAAGATCATACATTCAAGACAATTAGATAATTGCTCTTTGATCCAATAAAGTGGGATTTATCTTAGGGTATTTTTCTTTTTGGTAGGTCAGAATATAAATAAAAATACCATCAAGCCTTTCAAAGTAAAATCTGAGCAATGCTGTTCACATCTTAAAGTGAACTGTTGTACCAAAGTACAACAAATTTGGTTTCTCCAAGAGTATTTTTGTGCATATTATAAAGTGCCTTCAAGAACATCCTTCAGATATTTTTAATGACCATATGTTCAGTGTACTGATAATACTGATCTTTTATTTGAAAATACCTTCTAAAAGTGTGTCAAAAATCTACATGTAGGTGTATTGCCAGATTGTACTCTATTAGGGGGACCACTAAAAGGTTTTCTGCCCTGAAAATGCAGGGAAACATTGAAGTGTATTACCATCCATTAAGAAATTACTTTAACTTGGGGGAAACATACTTAGGAGGATATGAAACTGAGTTCTTTGTGTCTGGATAAAAATACCAGTTATCAGAAATAGCACATTGTACAGAATGGAATCTGAGTAACACATTCCTAGGGCTGAAAGTACATAATTGTTTCTGGAATTTCTATTTTGTTTTAATATGTCTGATATATTTTTCTAAAACAACTGTTAATGGAATACTGTCCAAATAACACATGACTCATAACATTAGCACGTGGTGATCAATGTTGAATCAAACTGGTTGATGAAAGTACAGTGCTCTTCCTTCTCTGTGCCTGCGCACTAATTGCAGGTGGTGCATAGGGGCTGGGGCTTAGGCACAGCAGGTTGCAGTCCTAATTTCTTGGTGCCTGCAGTTCGGGTGTCCGTCTTTGACAACAGACTAACTGGGAGGAGTCTGCCTCCCAAGGCAAAGATTAACAGATCTGAAACTCTTAGTAGAATTAATTCAACATACAGCAACAATAAAGCGACATATATACATATATGCTTTGATTTGTATTATGGCAGTTTGTGTGAAACATTTAAGGTTTTGTTTGTGGAAAATAATGTATTCTGAGGGGAAAAGCAAACATGGACATTGCCAAAACACATGTAAATAAACACCATTTATGACTGTACATTATGTGCAATAAAGTAACTGGAAAAAGGTGCATGTAATTTATCCTCAAAAGAAAACTGACAGCTCTCAAAGCTGTAGCAATAGTTTTATTTTCTGAAAAGTTAAATTTTATTCTGTATCTAAACAGCAGAATAAAGAATGTACATTTTTCACACTTAAATTTTCATTAATGCTTCTAGCAGTGTTATGAAAGATGTTAATTGTTGAAGAGGCTTAAACTTTCATGGTTGTCCAATTATCAGGGTATATTTTGCTTAACAGTTTCTTACTGCATATGCTGTTGTTTGTAACTGTAAATGAAGGAAATATGCATTACATACCATAAACATGCAGTACACTTCTTGCATATGGATTTGTGGATGCACCAATTTTTGGTGTTATTGTACTTTTGTAGGCATAACTTAAAATTGTTCAGAGCAAATAAGAGGAGTATTACTTTACTATAATGTTAACATACTGGTTTGGGGCATGGTTTCTGATTACTGTAAAAAATGAAGATGTCTGTCACCCCACCTAGTGTGAGCCTAGTGAGAAACACACTTTTGAGAAGCACTAGATTATGGTGTTCTACATTTTCATTAATATTTATGTGATTATGCCTGGTTTTAGTTAAGGACAGTTTCTTTAACAAGGTATTCTTTGTTAAAAATTCCTTCTACTTCATACTGCTTAAATAAAAAAATGTTTGCTTCAGAAGTAAGTGAAGTAGATAAGGTTAAGAGTGGCATCTTTCGAAGTCTGGTAGAGTAGGGGAGAGGAGGCTAAATGCTAGTGCTAAGGTACACTTCTGCACTCCCAGCAATGATGAAAAATTTGGCATAATTAGTCTTCGAAGACACCTTCCATGATGAGTCTCACCAAAGTAGTGGCATATAGTTGTGTCTGAGCTAGCTGTAGTCTCAGAAGCTCACAGAATGTAGGGATGCTATTTGGCATGTCCCACTTGAGGAGGTGAAGCAGCCCCTTGTCATCTTTGCTGTTAACTCTGAGTGCCAGCTGCCTGTGCCATGCAGTCCTGGCCTGGAGTGTGGGCACAGCCTCACTTGCCGCGCTGTCTCTGGCTGCACTGTGTAAACCCCCTCCTTCATCCATCCAGATCCCTAGAGAACAGAATTGTGCTGACCTTCCTTACCTCTTGCACCAAATCAGTAATACCTCTTTATGGTCACATTGAAGTTAGGAATTGCATTTATGGGTCTACAAGTTAGAGGTAGAGTTTAAAGACTGGAAATTTTTTATCAACAGCCTTTATCACCATTCTACCAGTACTGTCTGTGTGGTTTGATATGTTTATGGGGGATGGCCTGACCTTACTAGATGGCTCCTCATTGTTTTACTACAGTTACTGTAGTTCCCTTGAGGCAATACAAACTTAGCCATTATCAGTGTCAAAATAATGAGACATTCACAGCAAAGAGTAAAGTGCAGGGTCACAAATTCCTGTCTTTCATGTTGGCGTTTGGGTCTACCAGCAGAAGTAGAAAGAGGCTATCCAACTGTTTTCTTGGTGCCCCTGTGAAGTTCTCAAACAGTTAAAAGTCGACAACTGACAGTTCCTGTTGAGTTGAACTCTATAAAAATTAACAATCACAAATAATCAGTAACTCCCAAAAAAGGGGTGGGGTTTTTTTCACAAAGTAGCATACCATATATTTGTCCTTTTAAATTTCTGCCACAGCATTTTCAAAGTGTTTTCAGAAATAAATAAGGTTACTACTTTGACGAGTAAACTGAATAATTTCAGAAGTGAGGTTCAAGGAAAAAAAACATGAAATAATGGCACACCTCAAGACTGCGTCATTTCAGCAGCTTATCAGTCAATGAAGGTGTTTTCTCTAAAGTTCATGTGTTTGTAAGCCCCTTTTAATGACAAGAGGCTAAGCAGAGAAATTATTTTTGTTTGTGGAACCCTTTCAGAATTAATTCTGTAGATTTTCAGTTCACCGAGGGTGGCCTTTATTAAGCAGATGGTACTTCCACTGCCTGAAGGTAAGAAGTTCCCAGGTCCTCTTGCCATAGGTCAGTCATTGGGCAAACAATTGTTCAGTGTCTATTCTAGTTTGCTTTAATACTCATGTGAAAAAGAAGCCCCATCTTTTGTATCCAGGCCTTTTTAATATCATGTCTGTATCAATCTGTAGCTCCTAGAGCAGTGTTTTAAAGGGATTTTTTAAAATCCAAGTTATTTCAGTAAAATGGCAGGTTGAGTGGGCAAGAGTGTTACAAGAAATGTGTTAATACATGATAAAGATACTGGGATCATGGTTCTAGAGTCTCACTGTGTTATGTGCATTAGAAACCCATAATGAAATGTTCATGTAATATTTATCTTGTTAATTGTCTACACCTTTCCAATTATGATTTCCAGACCAGGTGGTTTTCATGAGAGTAAGATTGTACCTTGTGCAGTTCAGAGGTAGTGAAATGACAAGATACTGCAGATCACTCCTATGTATATGCCTTTTGATAGAGCACAGCCTTTTTTAAGGTCTTGACCTCAGATATTGGGTAAAACATTGTGAATTTGTGATGCAGAGGGCACAGTTTATTTGTTAGCCTATCTGCTAATCGTCAAAGTTCAAACATCGTTGCCAATTCAAAGATGCTACTGCATGCTAATTGCTGTGGCAAATTCCATGTCTTGTTTTTAACATGGGTGCAATCTGAAGACCTTCACATGCATACTGCTTCAGTAAATCTCTGGATCATTTTCATGATCTTCCATGAAGAGTGGATCCAGTACTGCTGAGGGGGCCACAAGGCCATTACATGCATGCCCTTGTGTGACTTTTCCCATATAACCTTAGTGATGAAACAATTTTGATTCTTTCCCTGAAAGGCAACGAATGAAGCAGATCTTCAGCTTTGTTTCTGAGAGAAAATAGGAAATGGATTCCAATGTGGACTGAAAAAAGATAAATAATAACAATAATGTCAGAGCTTTGAACCCTGTCCTGAACAGACGACTAAAAATTACTTTGAACTTTATATGTGCCAAGAAGAGGAGACAACCCTAAACAAGAGCAGCACTGTCAAGCCCATGCTGTGTTGACAAGAAGTTCATCAGAGACTGTAGGCTGGAATTTTAAGTGAAGAAAATTGAAATTATCTCGGTCCTTGAAGAGCTGGTTTACCATATCTCCCTGTTATCTTAAGCAGGCTTGTTAATTTCTCTGTTGGAAATTTTTCCATTCTACAGCCTAATTTGAATTTCTTGTTCTTTTATTCTAAGGTTCTGCCCTGCCCCCTTCTGTGCTGTCTTGCATTTCATAGACAAATTCTCCCTTCATTGGGATGGCAAGGTGGCACAGGTCATTCTTGGTACAGAACGACAACAAGCAAGACTTCAGGTCTAGATCAGGATGTTCAAGTGTGACATTATTTAGAAAGCCTGTTTTACATACACATGACTCCATCCAAGCAGATGGAAGAGGAATATTTTGATAGTGAGGGCATAAATCTAACGTTTGAAACACCTGGTTTTGAGATGCTTCTTTTATTGCTGATGATTTGTGTAGTTTTGGACAAGACCCCCACAGCCAAATCCACAAAGTACCCACCATCACCTGAAGTGACGTGTCAAAATACAGAGTGTGGTCACCTACGTTTTCATCAAAAGAATCTTTTTTATGGTCTTCCAGAAAAGAAAACACCATTGCCTTGTTGTCTTTTGTTGGTTTCAAGCAACAACATCAGCAAAAAAGAAAAACCCTGGTACCTGCCTGAGTGCAGAAGGGAAAGCACTGATTGATATAATCCCCATCTTTCCACCACACCCACAGTAACCAGCTGGGCAGCTTGGCGACTTGGGTCCATCTCTCAGGTGTGTTTCTCCCTGTTCCCACATGCATAGCATGTGTGGCTGTTACTTTGCCTTTTGCATTCCCCAGCTACCCATAATGAGAGCTACTCTTTCACTCCAGTACCTTTGGTGCTCTTGTTCTGCATCTTTGCCCTTCAGTTTCCTGTCAGTGAAATAAGGCTCACAGGAGAACCCCAGTAGAGTGTAAGCTGTGGATGGCTGCATTCGAGACTGTAGAGTGCTCAAACAGTACAATGCTGAGTGCACTCCACTATCATCACAATGTCCAAGTGTCTCACAATCATTGATGTACTTTAGAGCATGAAAGCATATAAAAATACTGTTGACTTCTTAGGTAGTCAAACCCATGATATAAAGAGTTTTCAGAATCTCGTAGGCCAGCTGAGTCCTAGTCTCAAACCAGATCACTTCAGTGGGTACCTACCAGTAGTGCTGTCTCAAGGGATGGCCATCTCAAGAAATGATGGGCACACATTAGTCCTGGGAAGATTCTGGTTGGACGCAAGAGGAAATCTTTTTACAAGGAGGACAGCAGCCATTGGAATGATCTTCCCAGAGAAATAGTGGATTCTCCAATTTTGGACACCTTTAAGGTTCAGCTGGACTGCATACTAGCCCATGTCTAGACCTTGCTCTTACCAAAAAAAGGTTGGACTAGATGGTACTTGCAATCCCTTTCAACCTGGTATTCTATGACTGTGTTCAAAACAATCTGAATCCCACAGGCTCACTGGGCATGGACTGAACTGCATTCCAGTTTTTCACAGTTGGCAAGTCCAAGGAAAGGCAAAGGGACAGAGATGCAGTTGTGGGAAACAGCGCTGCTTTGTCTCTTCACCAGTGAAATGTACACGTGGAGAGCACTGATGGCGCTTGAAACCTGGGAGCACCAAGAAAAAATTGGGATTATATTGAAAACTTGGTTGGCAGAAGTGATATTTCCTCTGCAATCATGCGAGGGTCACATTGTTCAAATCTCAGCATAACATACAATTTTTAAAACTGAAATGCCTTAAAATAATAAACTTTGAAGCAAGAACAACAGTTTTTGCAGCTTCAGGGCTGTAGTTGTGAATGGTTACATTTGGGATGCCAGTTTTTCAGTGAGCTCTCAATTTGCTTTGGAAGGAGAGAGATAAATGCCATTTGTGAGAGACAACTTTGGGTTTCTCAAGCAAGAACCAGGGTTAGCAGGTAGATATAAAACAAAATCACCTCATCAGCCATATCACTAATCTCAGCAAAATCCAACATTAACCAGTTTATCCCTGGTCACACTCAACCACAAGACAGCTGGCAACCAAACGCTTTTGGCCAACATTAGTATAGTGGAAGGTGGAGAAGTGGGGATTACCCTCCTCAGTCAAGACTCTTCCAAAATTTTGTCTTGGTGAAGTAAACAACTGCATTTTATTAGCTGTCATGTACCTCACAATGATAATAATAAATTATATTGATGAAGTAGGACTTTCATCTGCTCTGGATTTGTCTTCAGACTTCCCTGTGTGAAGGAACCTTGAAATAAATGATTTCCACTCTGGCAAGCACCTGGTTTAAAACAAAGGTGCAGCCAATGAATGAAATAGTCAAACACCTGACTCTTTTTAGGAGAGAGAGGAGCAGTAAATAATGTTGCCTTAGAGCAATTTCTCCCTTGTCATGCCTTTCCCCTTGCAGCTTGCTGTCACTAATCACTGTGAGCCAGACTGTGCACATGGAAGAATCCTTCAGACAGAGTCAGTGGGGCTGCTCATGTGAGTAATTTGCAAAGCACTCAATCAGGGCAATCAAGCCCTGTGTATTAGACTCATTTTGGCTATAAATTCCCCAGGGCAAGGACTTACATTTTTGTCAGTAAAACACTGGATGCAATTCTGGTGCAGTACTTTTTTTTATTTGATTTTTTTCCTCCCCACAGCTTTTCATTTCTTCTCACCTTTTTCTTCACACACACACAGAGAGCACTAAGAGACTCAGAGAAGCAGCAGCTTTGACAAGCAATGCTAACATGCCTCCCTGCTCTGAGCAATTCCTTTGGGCGATTTAGCAATGTCATTCTGGCTCTCAGCATTTCTTTCAAGTCAGGAGCCTCACCACTTATAGCAGCTTGGGAAAGGGAGAGCCCAGGTGCAAAGGCAGGAGAAAAGTTCCATCAGTGGCTGGCAGCAACAGGAGAGTCTGGTTGTGCTGGTGAGTCAGCCGAACCACTCGCTCCACTTGCTTATTCCAGCCACATACAGGCAAGTGCAGGCAGGGAAAATTCCTAGCTTTGATTGTGAGGAAAGGGCCTGCTTATGCCACCGCAATAAACTCTGTTTTCCCAGAATGAAATCTCACCAGGCGTAATTGCCAAAATCCTGGGACGAAATACTTCTGCTTAACCCCTGACACATCTTGTTCTTTTCACTGGGAGAAAAGTATTCATTTATGGTTTGGTGTTTTGTTTTTTGGGGTTTTTTTTTTAAATTCAATTACCAGCTTTTATGTGTCTAAAATGGGAATAATGGCAGAGAATACAATATCTGCTGTCTGCACTGCTATCTATACACTTGTGTATAAATAGCACTTTTGTTTCATGGGCTGGAGTAGAGGCTGAAGAGACATACTGACAGTGCAGCAGCTCTTTTCCTTTGTAGTGGATCTAATAGGCCTGCAGTATGAAAAATGCTGCTTATGCTCTGCTTTTAGTGAAACTCACTCTGTGCAGAGGTCTAGCGAAGGGCAGAGGCCCCACTTAAATCCTGCTGAGCCTTTAGACAGGCTTTCCGTGTTCCCCTACGGTAGGTACAAGGATTCAGACAGTTTTGCATTCTGTTCGTGGGTAAAAGGCATGTAAATAACACCTTTATGACTCAGATATGTCTTGAAATATGCAACCTGATGGCAGACAGTTCTACTTTATTGTGCAGATATTTGTTCTGAACCACATGGCTTGTAAGTCATGAAATATTAATGGCCATGCAAATCTTCTCTTCTGTATCACAAGCTTTTCTGTGTTCCTGACCCCTGACTTCCTTTAATCATCTCCTGGCTGTGTGGTCTGTTACTATTCTGAGATATCTTGTGAACAGGGGCAAAGTAATTACTTGATTCCTGCCTGCTTCAAGAATCTTTTTGAAAAGAAAATTGATAACTTCAGAGATGCTTCCTCCTTGCATTAAAATCAGCCCCACCTGCTTGCTTCACAAGATTTCTCTTTTGGTGGCCTGAATGCAGACCTGCAGTGTTCAGTGCTATCTTCATGACTGTAAAAACATCATTCTTGGATTTCCTAAGTTGTCACCTGCTCCTCCATAGATTATTTACAATTTTTGGTCAGATGCTTTCTCTCCTTCTCTCTCTCTCCCCCCTACTAATTTTTTCTGAAGGCATCCTTATAAATATGCTGTTGTATTGTGACTTGTTACAGGAAGGCCCAATGATCTTTCAATGAGCAGCTGTAGTGCCTGTTAGTTATAGGATTATCTTAGCCATCTCCCTAATAATTGGAGGATGAATTAATAATTGAAACATGATTTTTATTATTTTTTTTAAAGAACCGGGGCATGTATTTTTGGCAGAAATCTCCTGTCCCTTCTCCACCTATTTTCTAATATCCCAAACACCAAGAATAAGGATGTTACCAATGTGGGGAAATATGGAAATGCTTCTTAGCTCCCTGCCAGACATAGAAGAGGTCAGTGGTTTGGTACCATGCAGGTCTGACAACCAAAGGAGAAGGAGATGTACAAGCAATATGGCTGGGGAAAGAAAACTAACCATGAAAACGCATTTCCCATATGGGAGCTATTTCAGTAAACCAGCAGGATGGAAGTACAGACATGGGTAGGTATTTGTACAAGTGAGCTCGTAGTGACTGCCAGGAGCATGGTGTAACACATGGGCAATAATGGCCACACAGTTTAATACAAGGTTAATAAATGTTGACCTACAAGTTTCTGATTTCTGGAGCAATTTTGCCCAAGTTGCAGGAGACAGCAATGCAGCACCAAAACCACTGCTTCTGGAATGGTGGGTTTATACAGATAAGGAGGTGGGGAAGACTAGCTAAGGTCAAAACATTCATTATCAGAGCCGAGAAAAAGGAGCTGGGGTACCTCAGGTGTTTGTAATGTGCCATTTTGCAAAACCTGGGATGACACATAGGAACCTTTCTGGGGCTCTGCTGTTCAGTCCTCAGTATTTCTGAGGATCAGGTGGCAGCCTGGGAGGAATCCACACCCTGGATTTTAAAGGTGCAAAGAAAACCCACCTCATCCTTGATTTCATTCAGCAGCACGTGCCTCTGTGTCTTTGAGGACATAGGTGTCTTTCTTTCACCTTTCTTGGAGTTTTCTTTCCCCTGAAATGATCTCAGTGACTTCCAGGCTCTGTGAGAAGGGCAGACCCACAGCTTGGCTCACACAAATGGCAGTGGTGAAGCAAAGTTACTCAGTGAGTTAAAGCCTGGCAGCCTCCAACCTGGGGACCACCCACACAGTGACTGTTCTCTGTGCAGGGAGCAGCAGTCCCCACTCAGGGTGGTGGAAAGCTGTCATGCCACCAGCTGGTGGGTGCTGTGGGAGTCACAGAGAAAGCAGATGGAGCAGAGAAGCCAGAGCATCCCTCCTGGCCCACCTGCAGCACCGTGGTGTCCCGCCACAGGATGACTTACACGTGTCTAAATGACGGTAATGAGCCCTGCTGCAGCTCTGGCTGCCCTGTAGCCTGCAAAGGTGACAATTGCTAACTCAGGTTTTGGAAGGAAGTGAGCTCTGATCAGCTGAAGGAGCAGTGAGTAATCCTCATCTACCTGGCTTTGTATCCAAGCAGTGAGTCATTCTAATGAGCAACACCAAAAGTGCTGACCTGCCCATCTCATGCTTCCTCACTTGAGACTCCAAGCTAACCGGCAGCTTTGATGTGCCTCAGGGCTGCCTCTTGGGCAGAGAGGAACCTGGGACACTGGTTTTACTGCAAACTTTACCAGTGGAATAAATGCTGTGGTAGGACGTACGTGTGCCCAAACACTTGGTGTAGGTAATTAGGAAGCTTTCAGTGGGTTTTCTGTATTTGGCATTCCCTGCTAAAACTGCAGAATTGTTTTTGATTTAAAGAACCTTTTCCTACCCCTCATCATCAAGATTTCAGTTGCATATCACTCTCTTGTGCACACCAACCTGGCCAGCTATAGCTGGCTGGACCGGTGTGCAGCGACTGGGCAGAGGAGTGCCTGGGATTATTGCTGGCTTAGTCCATGTCTCTGTGTTCCTTGGGGACAGCATGAAGTATAACAGCCTCTCCTGTCCTCCCTGCTCTACACCGTGCCCACACTGCAGGGTGGGATGTTGCCTGTCCTACCACTTCAAAAGGCTGCTCCTTTGAGTGCAAAGTCCTCAATGTCCTCACTTGGCTTTAAGCTCCACGTGTGGTACTGGCGTTTGGGGATGTTGAAAGCTGTTTGCCTCTGGTTTGAATGCAAGGCATGGGCTGGCTTGGCTGCATGCAGAAAACTGCACTACTGGATGTTTTCAGCAGCTTCCCCTGGGTGCATGGCACTATTTCAAGTGAAAGCACTTTGATTTGGAAGAGGCAAGGATGAAGGTGAAGGCTAATAATGGAAGTTTATAAATGCAGCTGACATCCTAGCACCCTGTCTTTCATGTTGTCCTTCATTTACTCTCCTGGTGCTCTCTCCTCTTTTAATGCTCTGTTGTTTTTCCCCCTGTGAGCAAAGTGCTGCTGAGAGTAACTGGGGTAGGTAAGTTTGATCCATTTACGTGCCTATGGGTATAGTGTGGGCTGTAATTTAACACTGAAATGTGTGAAATTATCCATGAAACCTCCAGGGTGAACTATGCTAAGGGACAGAATTTCATAATCTGTGGATTACACTCTATAATATATATATATATATATATTATAGAGTATATATATAGCTCATGACTAATAAGGAAACCCCTCTTACAGTTAATAGCTTCTAGTAGAGGCCCATCCATATAACATTCCTATGTGAGTGGGTAGTGTTGGCACCAGCAGTGGGATGCCTGACTCTAATCCTGATCTGGGCTTCTCAGCTAGGCTCCTGCTCCTCGTCAGCTGCAGGATGTGGGCAGCAATAAGGGCAGTTCAGCCTAGATTGTGCGAAAAGTCTGATACAAACAAGAACTGCTCTCCTTCTCTGTTATCTGCCTGGGCTCTCCATGGCTTGGTTGGATGTGAGCCCTTCAGACAGCAAAACCCGTGTGAGGTGAATGTGATTCATGCTGAATGTCCCTCAAAGCCCACAGCAGAAGAGGTAAATGATGAGATCCTGAGTCCTTTTCCACAGCCTTGAAATGGGACCATCCCTCCTCTTCTGTCTCTGAAGCTTCTCTGTCCCTCCTGCCTCCGCTTTGCCAAGTGAAAGTCGATCTGGGAGGTGCACAGCAATGTACACGCACAGCCAGCTGGTTTACACTGAAACCTCATGTATTTCACAGATAGGCTGACCTTCCCCAGTGCAGCTCACTCATTGCCCTTCAGATCCCTAGGGCCTTCCTATCTCACAAGAACAGGGGGAACTCTTTTGCCCCGAAATCCTCATCAAAAAGCACTTGCTCAGAGGTAGCGGAAGGCAAAACAGAGCGAGTCCTGCAGCTGAACTCATATTCAAGGAATTATTTCAAGCAGTCTGTACATTCCTTCTACTTATAATTTATTATTAACGGTCTGAGAAGAAGAAAAATATTTCATTAAACAATCAGCAAGGTGTTCGTAAGACATCTTTGAGATCAGGTCTCAGGGAAACACATGAGCCTTCACAAATACTAAATTTTATCTACTCCGTTAAGTCATTTTACATAGGAAAGTGAAACTTAATCCAGCTGCTCTGTCTCTGTAGCTGCTGCTCAAGGGGAAACAAATTCAGATCCACCCTAATCTGACTAATAGGTTCAATATCAGCTCCCTCTTATCAGAGGGAAAGGAGAAGTTTCATCTCAGTTTCTGCAGTCTGCTCCATGCTTATCTATTCCCTGGTGGCCAGATATCAGAGTGGACCAGTGGGAGGAGTCCCCTTCCAGGGGCTGGAAAATGCCTTGCTGTGAGACCCTTGTCCCTTGCTGCAGGCAGTTAGCTGGTGCTTTCTTTTCCAGATGGGAGTGGCTTGTACTTGAGAAAAAAAGTTTGGAAAAGTGCAATTTCTCCCATAGATCAAATCTGTATGCTTGGTTTAGCCAACATGGAAGCAGTAAGGCACTGCTTGGTCAAACAGCCACTCAGAAAGACCTTGCTCTCCCTCCACTTAGGGACATCTGGTACACTTGCCTCCAACCAATGCTACTACATTGTAATGGGATGACTTGGTTTTGTTGAGAAGCTGAAGCTCACCCACATCCTCAGTTCTCACCCCCATACATTGCTTTCTGAGCCTCTACCATTTGCTTGTGCTGTGCAGTGATGACCCTGTATGGGAAATGACTTAGAAAACATCATAAAGACATTTCTGGGAGCAGTGGCGTCTTCAAAGGAAAATTCTTGGGAAGCTGGAAATATGGTGGGAGGGAAAATATAATCTTTCTCTCATTTCAGATGTACTTCTGCCTTCCTTGAAATTCCTGTGAATTTCAAAGCCTTTGATAGTCATGAAACATCAGAGGAGCCTTTATGCTAAGCAAAACATGTGTGAAAGCAGTGCTGCTTCTGATCCCGCCAGGAGCTGCTGCACACCCCGTTCCTCTTCCTTATGTTTGTCTTCCCTCAGCTGATGCAGTCGATTTGCATTTGTCTGGGTGGCCGTGGCTGTGCCCTTACTCTGCTCTGTTGGATGACACCAGAGCAAAACATATTACAGGACTTGCCTGGATGGCCAGTGGCCACCCCCACAGTTCCCCTGTGGGGAATCAGCCCTGCTGATCCACAGGGATGGCTGCACTCGGAGCCCTGGGATGCCCTGCCTGCAGCAGAGTGCATGACACAGTTTGGTTTTGTCCCAGCCTCCCTTTACAGGGTCAGGCAGAGAGGCCATGGCACAGGGTTTTCCTGGAAGAGCTCCGATGGCACCAGGCACAGGTGGCAGATTTATAGGCAGACACAAATCACTGTGAATGCAGGTCACTGAAAAGTACAGCACAACCATCCGAGCTGGGGCAGCCATTCCTTGGAACAGGAACAGCCAGTGGGGTGGGGTGGGGAATTTCTTCCATATTGCACATCCAGCCACAGGAGAATATGGTGGGGATGCCATAGAAATTGAAAAAGCTGCAGAGTTGGAATATGATCCCCACAAGCCACTCCTGAAGACTGGCACCGATCTCTGTGAGGAGGTACAGTCCTCCCACTTCCCACACCTCACTTCCCAACAGCTTCCAGCCACACTTGGGGGTGTTCTATCATGGACTCCTTCCAGATACACTTCCATCCCAGAAACGATGTTGGCAGAGAACAGCATCTGGTCAAGCAAAGAGGGAGAGAGTCAACCAGAGAGCAGAAGTCCCAAGGGTAATGGGACTGGGTAATTGTTACTGATAAATAAAGCTTTGTAAAATCATGGCCCAGGCCTGTTACTTCAGCTAAGTAGAAAAGGACTGTGGGAAAAGGATACAGATGAATTAGGGGTAGAAAAACATGCTGCATGACTGCTGCATGTTCACATCGTGGTGTATGGTGGTTGGTTGAATTATGTTTGCTGTGCTTTAGAACTATGTAAACTGATAACCAGCTAACTGCTTAAAAAGGCCGGGTTTTTGCAATAAAGTGGCTCTCCTTTGCACCTGCCTGGGGACTCTGCGTCGCTCCATATCGCAACAGGTAATGGTCATCCTGTGAAGACTGATGCATTCGTGTCTTCTTTATTCAGTGGGAGGGAAAAGGCTGCCAGGGCTGCTGGGCAGTGGCGTGTCCAGGTTGGTCCCATGGGACAGCCCCTTGCCCCACAGCCCCTCCAGCCAGCTGTGATGTGCCTCTGCCTCATGCTTCCCTTCCCTAGGTGCCAACTAAGTGGAGAAGCTGCAGCCTAAAGGGGCAGGACACGGCATGGGCACCCCCAGAGAAAAAGTCTAGGAAAGCTGAGTTGGGAGAAGACAGTGAGAGCACTGAGGAGTCTTCCTACCACCATGAGCAGGCTGCAGGTGACCCATGATGTGCAACATGAATTGCTGCAGGTCTGCAGTAGTCATTGTTCAATTGTTGTGGAGCCATTGCCAGGTGAGATTTATCTCATCACTCGCAACTGAGGGCTTATTTGCATTTGACCTGCCCAGGTCAAATTCACCTCCAGATGTATCTGATCCACGTGGGTTTGAGAGCCTACACAAGGGCTGTCCATGCTTCTTGCTTGTCTGCCACTGCATCTGTTTCTAGATATTCCCAAGGCTTCCCATACCGATTTACTTCCCCTGTCCCCTTTTGCTGCTGCTTTGCACCATGTTGCTTCTCAGGATCCAGTTTGTCCTCTGCCTTGCTCCAGCATGCTCCCTGCCTGTAGCTGTAGGTTTTCTCTCCAACAGGCAGCTCGGTTACTCTTAAACAAGCTGAAGAAGTAGTGGACTTTTTTTTGGCATGATGTCGTGTTCCACAGCAAGTGAAGCTTATGCTTCCTGCTGGAGCAGCATTGAGAAGAAAATTCCTCTTGATGTGAACCAAATGTAGTTTTTGAACATGTGATTAGCACAAAGTACACAGGCAGCGACTTTCTACAAGGATAAGCTGAACTATGGAGCAGAACAAGTTGAACGTTTTTTTTTTTGAAGCTACCTTGGCTGAGTTGCTGCCTTTGAACAAGGGTGGTAAGGTCCCGGGCAGTTGGGGAACACAGCTATGTGTGCATACAGACACTGGTATGTAGGCAGAGCTGTGAAGCATGTCATGAGTAGTCAAAGGCCTTGATGACTTTTGTTAAGATGTGCCACGGAAGGACAATGTTATGACTGGAGTTATATGGACCAAGGTCAGCACATAACTGAGGCAGAAGTCTGCAAATAAAGCAACAGCATTGTTCAGTTCTTCACATGACTAATTAAGCATCACTCGATAATGCTGATTGTCACTGCCAAACACAAATTTAAGCACAGCTCCTGTTCCCACCCTGTAGTGTTTATCAAGCTGGTCCCCTTCAAAATGGACTCATTTCTGCAGAGCCTGCAGACACGATTTAATGATTAGCCAAGGGCCATGCTGAGGAGGAAAGAAGCTATCACCTCATATTACTCCCCACCCATTCTGTGGACAACATGACGATTTTTGACTGAACTCTGTTTGAAACCCAGTGTACTGATTTCAACCCAGAGAACAGAAAGAGTACAGCTACCCAACACAGGTGCAGCTACACCAGTAGAGCTGCCTTGACATCATGCTGCTTGTTATTGAAAGTTTTACTGAATATGATTTTTTTGGTCTATGATCAAAGTGTCCAATATCTGATGCAAGTGTGCAGGTGTGACAAGAGGAAGGAAAATTATGCTGAGACCTGGCAGTATGGCAGGGTGGTTTGGAAGACAAATCCTCTAGAAGGGGAACAATTTAGGAAAGCTTTACTGTAAATGAAGAAAGGAAAAACTGTGGGCTAGCCAGAAAGTCTCTGAGACAAATTAGAGGGCTGGGTCACCACCAACTGTATGAAGTTTAACAAAGATAAGTGATGGATTCTGCATCTGGGATGGGGCAAACTTGGATGTATGCACAGAATGGGAAACAAGAGTCTGGAGAGGAGTGCTGTGGAAAGAGACAGGGAGCCCTGGTCAATGGCGAGTTGAGCATGAGTCAGCAGTGCCCTGGCAGCCAGGAGGGCCAACCCTGTCTTGGGGTGCATCAGGCACAGCATCACCAGCTGGGCAAGGGAGGGGATTGTCCTGCTCTGCTCTGCTCTGCACTGGGGCAGCCTCACCTCGAGTGCTGGGGGCAGTTTTGGGTGCCATAATATAAGAAGGTTA
The DNA here is from genome assembly GCA_013398115.1 of Falcunculus frontatus. Lineage (NCBI taxonomy): Eukaryota > Metazoa > Chordata > Aves > Passeriformes > Falcunculus > Falcunculus frontatus. Next base: position 166,183 of record VZRV01009282.1, read on the forward strand.
TAAAGCTCTTAGGGAGCATCCAAAGAAGGGCCAGGAAGATGGTGAAAGGCCTTGAGAGGAAGGCATATGATGAACAGCTGAAGTCACCTAGTCTGTTCAGCCTGGAGAAGAGGAGAGACCTCACTGTAGCTACAACTTCCTCATGAAGGGAAGAGGAGGGACAGACATTGATTTCTTCTCTGTGGTGACCAGTGACAGGACCTGAGGGAATGGCCTGAAGGTGTGTCAGGGGAGGTTTAGGTTGGATATTAGGAAAAGGTTCTTCACCCAGAGGGTGGTCAGGCACTGGAACAGGCTCCCCAGGGCAATGGTCACAGCACCAGCCTGACAGTTCAAGAAATATTTCGACAACGCTGTTAGGTACATGGTGGAATTCTTGGGGCTGTCCTCTGCAGGGCCAGGAGTTGCACTTTGATGATCCTTGTGAATAACTTCCAACTCAGGATGTTCTATGATTCTATGAATCAAGGAAAAGTCTTCCAAAGAATCTGAATGATTTTGGGACATTGGTCTAACTGCAGACTAAGACAGGTAGAGCTGCAACCCCAAGCTATTATTCTTAAGAAGTTAAAATCAAGGAACTATTGGCCTTGCAGTACCCAAACAACCACCCACCACCTGACTGCTGTCAGCTTCCCTACACGCAAAATCATTGTCTTTTCACAAAAACCTCCTCTGGGGCTTCTCATTTTTTCCTGACTCTCAAGTGGAGCTATGTCTGATCTGTGTGGTAGCTTTCAGATGATTTTAGAACGGAGGTGTAAGTAAAACGCCAATCATTTGGCAGATCTCTCCATGGAGATGGCTGGACTTGACACCTCTTGCAGAGCTCTGGGAAAGGGCAGGGACAGCCCCAGTACCAAGGGGAGGCAGCTCCTCCAGGACTAGAAATAGGGAAAATCACAGAATGACATTTCAGTTGCAAGAAAAAAAATGAAGTTTGGTTGTTTTTTTTTTTTTAAATCTAATGTGGTTACTTTCCTTCTGCCACACAAGAAAGAGGTTTCAAAAGCACATGGAGATAACATGTCTGGGCACCCACTGAAGCTGGTAGAAATAATTTCCTCACTTTTGTAGGGCAAAGTAAAGCACGGCTGCTGCTTGAAAGAAGAGCTGGTTGAAGATTGCACCTATCCTGCAGTAAGTTTTAGGGGGATTTTTTCCTTGCTAGACCAAACACAATTTTTTGAGTCTTTTTACAGGAGAGAGGTGTGCATTGTCAAAGTCAAGTTTATTTTGATTTGCACCTTTTTCTCTACAGATGCAACAGAGGAAACATCATCTAATCATTAGGCCACATGGATATCTTTCAGCTCTGACAACGGAGTGGATGCAGGTAATTTGCTCCCTTCCACCCCCCACCCCCAAACAAAACTTGATCAGAAAAAATCTGTCTGATTTCTAGTGCAGCCAGAAAAGATCAGATGAGGGAAAAACATTTCCTTCACAGAAAACGTTGTCAACTTCTCTTCAGCCAGTAAAAAACCGGTGGTTCCAGCTCTAGATTTCCAGGAAATGACCAAGTCTGGTAGATGTATTTGGAGGAAATGTTGGGGTTTGCCTGTTTTTAAAATCCCTGTATAATATTCATTATGTACATACTTCATAATCCCATAGTAAATAACCATAAATTCCCCATTTCATGAAGTTAACTGCCCATGTGCTCACTTGCACACAGAAAAATTGATCAAGGTGCAGCCTGAGGAGTTTAGAAAGGTCATTTTCAAGACTAGAGAGAGATTGAAAATGTTGCTGCTAATTGAAAAAGGGATAGTTAACATCTTTTTGACAAGAAATGCAAATAACATTAGTTCCACTGCTGTCCCTCTGGCCTAGAAGTGCTGTTAAGACAGTTGTGGTACTTAATATAAATATTATCCACTGCAGTGTCCTCTCTTGTCCTGGCTGGGTTGTGCAGTGTTTGGTGGTGCAAAGTTCCCACTAATGCTAGGGATCACATCACCACTGCAGGTGTTGCCTTTTTTTGCACTCGTGCTCCTTTCCTGGGGAAGCCAGCTGGAGTGACTGCAGGGACTCAGTCCCACCTTCTCCTTCCTCCTCCCTGTGTTTTTGAGCAATCTCACATTAGCCACAGTCTCTGGATATATCTCCCTCCCTGCTGTCCTGTAAAATCAACAGGCATCCCCACCTTCCCCACCCCAGTTCCCTTCCTCTGAATGCTTAAAGACCTGGGAGCTCAGTACTCCTAGTGGGATTTCAAACCCCAGCCCAGGCTCAAGTGCCAGATTTGGGCTAAACAGCTGCTCTGTACTGTCAGATCTACACATGACAATGATTTGCACAGCTCATTGCTGAGCCAGTTAGAGCCTTTTGTTTAAAAAATAAAGAGACAGATAAATTCAACTCTTCCCCTTCTCCTAGCAAGCTGATATCATGTGCCTATCTTAAAAATGGCTTGCTCCAGAACGCATTAGAGCTAAATTATCATTTATGTTTGTCACAGGGATTGCTAATGTGTAATGAGATTTTAGAGTTAATGTTTTGTACAAAGCACTTAGCGGAGCTGGGATGAAATTGGTTCAGGATTCTGATGTGGTGTTTTAATTAAAGATATTTTCCAATCAGGGCCAAGCAAACGACTTGTCAGAAGATTTTGTACCCATCAGCCAATATACCAGTGCAATGTTGGTCTCGCTTTCTGCTTTTGGATTTTCTTCAGGGAATTAGAGGAGAGAGCCTCTCCAAATCTCATGCAGAAGAGCCTTTCTTAGCTGCAACCCTTATAGGAGAAGAAATATGTATTTGATTCTCTGAAATCTTTCACCTGGATGTCAGTGGTCTGGCTCATTGCAGCATGACACCAGCCTCAGGCTACCTTGATTTTGTTGAACTTGTAGCTGTAGGCTGGAGCAATGCACTCACACAGACTGAAAGCAGTGGGAAGCCCGATGCTGTGGGGTGAATCCTGAGGTCTTCTCTGCTCTAGCAGCACCCTGAGCTCTGACTGCAGTTCCCCGTCTCTCTCCTTCTCTGCTATTGGGCATGGTAGCCAGGGAGGAGGCAGGAAAAATGGATGATGCAGATCCAAAAAAAGAAGAGGAAGGATTTCCAAAAATTGTACCTGGTAAACCCAGCATAATAATGACTGAGATGTCTCTGGCTTATACAAACAGGCTTTGGATGTATGATTCCATGTAAACATCAAACACATGTCAATAGACACAACTTTTATTAATTGCTCAATAATAAGGGTCATTATTACCAAGTTAACACTTTTTTTTTCTTAGCTACCTCTGGTCCATGCAGGGAACTTAACCCCCATCAGGTATTAGGCTGGGATATCTGCTTGAAACAAAATCACAAAACTCTAACCAGACACGAAGTGAAGCTCTCAGGGCTGGTGTCGGACATGGACAGTGCAAACCTCTGGCAGAAAACCAGCTGCCATCCTTAGTATTTGCTCTGCCCATCCTCCAGCCATGAGAAACTCTTCTGGGTAGAGCTGCACAGGGAGGCTGGGGGGATGCAGGGAAGTGGCTCCTGCTGGGAAGGGGAAAGAGGGAGGAGTTTCCTACTCAGTGCTCCTCACACTTAAACCTTCTTCCTTTCTGTTCCACCTCTACAGCTGTGACCAAGACTCCTCTTTTCCCTGCACCCCCTGGTTTTTCCCCGCTCCCCAGGCAAGGAAGAACACCATCCCCACAGCCTGAGGCAGCCCCTCTGGAGGCTGAGTCAGCTCCACGGATACAGGATAGCACTGCTGGAAACCCACCCCGTGGGGGTGTGCAGCTATGACACCACAGCATCATTAACTTGGATAATAGGACCGAGCCATAGCAAACCACCCTGGATTTGTATAGCTCCATGCCATGTTTGTTTTTACAGTGTTTCTGACATAAACCCTTTTAGAGCTGCTTAGCTGAGAATCGTTTGGTAGTATGAATCCTGCTTGCTATGATACTAGAAAAAAGTCCTTCTTTGTATGCTCATGAATTCAAATACATTTGGTTGGTGGGTTTGTTAATTTGGTTTTTTTTAAGAAGAGCAAGGAGAAAGCTTTCATTTTATACAGTTCTGATATTTTAACATATATATGGATGAGTTTTTTCTTGTATTTTTCTTTTTCAGGTTTGCCCTTCTACAGGTTCCATGACTGTTTGGAAACAGACGAGCAGTAAGTAGGGATTTTAATCCCAAAAGCAAATTGTAAAATAATCTGTTCATTAGGTGAATTCTTTAGCTCAGTATGGAAATTCACCTGAGTGGTGTAAAAGGATGTTATTGACTAGAATAGAGAGATGAAGATGAATTTTGCAGAAATGAATCTCATATTCCTACCTCTACTGTACAGTGAATACATGAATATGCTGGATATTCTAACATTTTATTGTAATATTTTTTATTATAACATTTTCTTTGCATAAGCCTTGCATCACAGGATCTCAGAAAATTACAAAGACAGAAGGAGACCAAGCTGCATATTCAGGTTGGCCCCTCCTCAGTGAAACAGCATCCTACTCCATAAAACATAATACACACCACAGCTTCACTCTGCATCTCTTGGCCAGCTGTGTGGGTGCTTTATCCACGAGGACATTGACACACCACTTAATGAGTGGTGTCGACCTTTTCAGAGACAGTGAGACACAAACATGTATGGGGCATCTTTTTCTGCCAACCGCAAACATTCCAAAGGCATGAGTCAGATCTCCCTGTCTCATAAATTATAAGACTAGATGAAAAAAATGTTAATGAAAACAGCAAACAAATGTGTTGATGTTCTTTTCTGCCATGAATTTTATTGAGTCTATGGACTTGAGCCCTCAGAGGTCACTCAGGTTACATTTTAAGTCTTTTGTTCTCTAGAAGTGATAGAAAATTCTGCTGATTCATTCAATTACAGGACTAAGTTACAGACACTGGGGAATTATGGTGAACTCTCTAAGAGAGGCACCTTTGTGGTGAACCTTCTGTTGCAAATCTCTGCCAACATGTGCTGAACTGTATGAATTAAATTCTGCAAAATGTGTTAGGAGATACAGAGAGCTGGACTTATAATCCACAGGGATGGTGCTAAAGCTTCTGAGTTTCCTGCTTACTGCTGCCAGGATGCTGAACCACTTCATAAGTCTAAGTCCCTGTTGTCAAGAGATCCCCTAACCAGAATTGTGGAGTAGAGAGGAAGAGGATATCTGGGTTGGTGGAGAGCTAGAATAATGATCTATGAGGGGATTCCCCCTTCTTAGAATCTGGGAAGAAGGAGTATTCTCTGTAGGAACTGACTGCTCCAATGGAAAGGCTGAGGTAGTATCTAAAGGATTGCTTTGGTAATGCAGGTAATGCATGAGAAAGACCCACACCTCCTTCACTTTGGAAAAAGAGTGAGTGAGTTTCCTGGTGAACTCGCTGGGTTCTAGCACAGGTACATTGTGGTGTTGAGTGACAGAGCAGGGGCTTAGGCACATCTCTGTGCTTCAAGCACTGCCTTCACCATGGCTTTAGGCACCAGCACTACCGTGACAGATTAAAGTCTTCTGCAGCAGTCCCAGCACTTGGGTGATCAGGCTTGGTGTTTTTGAGAGGAATGATTTCACAGCAACATGGAGGGGGGCGTGGTAGTGTTTTATTCTACAGTCACACTTTCATCCAGCCTCTCTTACCAGAAGGTCAGTTCTTCTCTCCTCCTGCCATCTGCTCCTGAGAGACCTGTCCCTGCCAACATGCCTTTGACACAGTTGGTAGCCCTGGTGTGAGTGAGGCACCAGCAGCAGCAGGGAGGTGAGTTAAAGCAGTGAGTGTAGAGGTGCTCAGGAGCACCTCTGAGTGCTCTGAGCATGGCCTCCCACTATCTGCAGTGATGTCCCCGTGCTTCCTGTGGTGTTGAAGCAGGAGAGGTTGAGAGGGATGGAGCAGGGATTGCGCTTCCCTGGCACAGGAGAGGTTGAACATGAGGATGCACTCCAGGCACGTGTGCACATGAACCTTGAGCTGTGATTCCTGAGGAGGTGATTTCAGAGAGCAGCTTAAGGTGAGGATATTAGGCACTTACTAGGTCTAAAATATGGACTAAATTTTCAGTGAGAACCTGCTGGGTATTCAGGACTACTTGAAATCAGGCCATTTTTTAAGCTGTGGGGTAGCCAGTATCATCCACATTGCTGAGCTGTGGCTCTGCTGGACCCCTTCGGGCAAGGAGGTTCAATCATGTGCCCTCTTTTGAGCTCCCATACCTCATGATGCCTCTATTCCTAAGGGCTTGTATCTATTTTGACTTCATGTTCAGAGTCTTCATTTGCTGCTCACTCCTATAAGGTGATTTTTTTCCCCTCCTCTGCACTGGCTTTTTTGTTCCAAAAGGCTTTGGTAGCCTCAGTTTCAGATGTGTCCCTTTCATCTGCAGAGACAGGGCTTTTGGACCCTCCAGGTGTCTGGCCTTGAATCCTGCCACATGTTGGGGTGCCAGAGCTGTTCTGGAGGCTGCTGCCATCAATTCCTCAGTGTCTCACTGCTTTAGCACTTCTGGCTGTGCTCTCTGGCAGCCTTCACTTGGTGCCTTGACACCAAAATTTTGATACTGAAAGTGGTGTTTTCTGAGACCACCACTTTGATTCTTCTCTCACTAGTACAAAACTTCTTATTTTATAAAGTGGTGCATTTTCCAAGCTTCTGTAGCAGGACTCATCTTGCTCCAGCCATGGATTCACGGGCAGAAGATGCCAGTGGGATGCCCTGGTTCAGCAGCTGCTTGTGCCAGTGTTTCTGTTTAGCAAGTACAGATGGAAAACACTGTTGTTTTCCCCTCATTGATCACTATCCAAAGCATCTGAGGCTCCAACAGAAGAGCCAGAAGTGAGCAAAGTCTCTGTTCCCACGGCTTTGGTACTTTCTGCTACATCTCAATTTCTTTAAAATTTACCACGCTGTACTTAGGCTTGGCACTGTAGCTGTGTTGGCCCCTCATGACAGGTCTGTTTTGGCACAGGGAGGGCTGCAGGGACCTGCAGCAAGCAGTTGAGCTGAGGTGTAGAGGGACACAGATTTCTCTAAGCCAAGGGGCTTGTTCATCCTTTAATTATGCCCTTTTTTTTCCTTTTCTTTCTTTCCTTGTTGCTGGTGCAGGTGGCTGGAGTATGCTGTGCAGTTCTTCTGTTTCAAGCAGATAAAGACATCTGTAACTGCCAATATCTAGCAGCCCTGTCCCTCTGCCATTTTTCTTTTGTCATTTTACACAGACTTTCACTTTCTCCCTCTCAAATTTCCAGTGAAACGAATAATATCAACTGAGCCTGTAAATCTTTTCCTCTGAAGAGGGAGGAAGATACTATAGACATGGGAACGCTGCTGGAGGGGCTGAGGAAGACACAGTTGCATTTAGGCTGAACAAGTACAGCAACTTCCCCCTATTCCTCTTTTTCTCTCCCAGCAAGGTGTTCCTCTACTGTCCACATAGGGTTTCCGCTGGCAAATGTGGTTTCCTTCCACACTCCGCTCTTTACAAAAGCAGTTGAACCCATAATGGGGTGTGACCTTGAGAGTCCCCATCAGTCCCCTGGCACCTCATCAGTCCAGGGTCTCATTGCTTCATTGCTTTATTTCACTGCCTACCCAGGTAAAGGTCCCCTCTCCCTCACTTTTGCTGGTTTTTCCCATACTAAAGCATCACTGGCAGGAGTCGCTTGCTCCACCATATCAGTGTCACTTGCTCCACCATCAGCTTCAGCTGCGATGGTCAAAGGGGATATTGCTGCCAGCCAGCTCCCCTCACCTGTCAGTCACAGCCCTGCATGCTGGAGCAAGCTGATGCTCCCTCTGGAGATTTGCTGGACCCCAACTCTGTGCCAGAAGCACTGCCACATCTGTGAGGTGGCAGAGGCAGTTGGACAGCAGGGTTGCTCTCCTGCTGCTGCTGCTGACTTCTGTGTAGGAAACAATCACCACCTTTATGGACATCTGCCTGTGGAAGCTGCCTCCAAAACCTGTGCTGGCATCTGCCGCTGCCCTGACAGGCCATTGTGGTGGGAACATTGCAGCTCTGAGTAAGAAGGCACAGCAGACAAGCCTCTTCCTTCCAAGGCCGCTGCTTGCCCCTGCACCTTGTGACATCTGCAGGCAGAGGCTCTGAACAGAGGGATGTGCTGGCACAGCTAGAGCACACTCTCAGGAGGCTCCTTAAAATGCTGTTTTGGTCATGATCATTCCTCAGAAACCTTCTCTTTGTTTAAAGGCAGCTAAACTTTGCTAAGTAATTGTAGCAGGTGCCTTGCCCTTCCTTGCTCCCCTTCAGTAAGTGGCTTTCCTTCTCTCTGCTCACAATGGGCTCACTTACTGTGCAGGACATCACAGAGGGCTGCACCAGAACCCCCCCGTCCCTGCTGTCCTCCTCTTCCACCTGTCTGTTTTTGTCCTGGCATGGGTTCTTCTTACAGGAGATGTAGGGGGTTTTTTTTCTGGAGTGCAAAGCTCCTTCTTTTGAAAACCCATGAACTCCTGACTGCTCACGTGGCAGGGCCCAGCCTGGCTGTGCAGCCAGGAGTGGTTTATTATGAGAAATGGTCTGTCGGCTGCTGCAGACTCGCAGCAACATAAATGTGTTGTCTGCAGAAACAGCAGAGGAGTGGGGAGAGGCAGGGAGAGATTAGCTGTGAGTGGGAGGGTGAAGATGTGGGGAGTCGAGGTCACAGGAAGTGTGGGTTTGAAAACAAGACCAGAATGTAATGCCAATTGCCCTGTGATTTTTTTTTCAGTAAAAAAGGCCGATATCACTGGCAGGTTTTAACATTGGCAGGTGTCCAGAAACTCCTTCCAACACTATTAACTTATCTGTATCAGTTCTGCAGCCCACCTCCTGTCAGCACTGCTCATGGGGCCATCGGGAGAGTACTGTGGTGGTGTTGGGTCACTCACTTCTCAGCTATCAGATCACAAAAAGAGGTTGCTATTTTTTGAGACTAAGAGTAAATTGGAGAAAAATCAGTGGGTCCATGTCTGACTGCTGACCAAATCAAAGCCTCACGTCAGAGTGGGAAGCATCAAAGAGGGTTTTAAGTACTGGATATTTGTCACTGACTTTTGCAGGCTCCATTGCTCTTACCCCTAATCTTCCTCACTTGCTCATGCTGTGCATGCAGAGGCAGGGAGGGATGATAATGGACTTGCAGTTGTACTTGCTGTTCCCATAACAAATGGCAGGATCTTCACATAAATTGTTTGAACATGTAACACTGCTCTTATTTCTTAACGATAAGGGCTTAGGAGCTGCCCTTTTCCAAAATGAAAGAAATGAACCAAACGTTATCTCTTTGTTTTAAAAAATGATCCCTGCAACTGCAACAACAAAAAGCCATTACGATGATCTGTAAAGGTCTTGCAAGCTTTTACAGGAGAGATTTTCCACTCACCCAGTCTGGCTTCACTCCCATTCCCTCTCCCTATTCCCAGCCCACGTGGTTCAAGCTTTCTAAGGCAGTTCAAGCTCCTGGATACAGCTCAGCTGAATGAACCTGCCCTGGAGGACATTTCAGAGGTCAGACCTGGGGGGAGAAGTATCTCCTCTGGATACTGTGCCTAAAGCCAAGTTCTCTAGATCTTGCTCCAGTCCCAAGTGCATCCATCATCAATTATGTATCTATACCCACTGTTTACACAGGCTTCTTGTTTATCATGAAATATTTACTTCAAGGCTCTGCATCTGTTGTTAAGCCCAATAGCAGTGTCTATTCCTTATGCTGAGGAAAAAAGTGTCACCATAACTTTTCAGTACTATGGCACAGATCTGCCAGGTGGCTGGTGTTGGACCTGTGCCAAGCCATGGTGAGCTGCTTGCTGACTCTGGCCTGGACCAGTGGACAGAGTAGGGATGAGTTTAAACTTGAAAATTTCTGAGTTTAAAGAAATAAGCCTCTCCTTTATCTTGCATGTAATAGATCCACGCTTCTGGGGGTAGTGGGGAGAAATTTAAAAAATGAATTTAAGTAGCATATAGAGAGACAGCCATGTATGCACACACACCTTAGAGCTTGCAGTGATGAGTGAGGCAAAAAATGTGATGATGTGAAGTCCCTTCGAAACAGAGCTTGAGCCCTTGGAGTGGTTTCACGATCTCTGGAATAGGAGGCTTGGAAACTTAACCCCTTTGATTTCTGCAGAGCCCCCCTAGCTTAAACACGCTTATGTAGGTTAATGCACACACCCATTAACTTTCCCTCTGTCAACTGCTGTTAGTGTAGCTGCTTAGTGCCCTGACGGGAGGGAGATGGATGGGCTCCTCCAGATGCTGTCTTGATGCTGCTGCTTTTAGAAATCAGTCCCAGGGGATGCAGATCCTTGATGGCTCTCCTTGAGCTGTGTGTGGCCGAGCAGAGCAGTCCATACACATGCTCTCTCACAATAGATTTCCTATTTAACAACACCCCATGCTATTCTTAGGTATATTAAGTGGAAGTAACGTTTTTTCCAAAGTGGATAAGCATAACTGCTTCCCAGGTGGAGAAAAAAAGAGCCACCGAGGGCTTCATAATATGGGCTGAGCCAGCTGCAGAAGTGTGAATTAGCTCACCAGTTATAAGAGTTGCCAGTCAGCCTTGTACGTAATCCACTAGATCATGGCTGAAACCTGGAGTCAGCATGGGGAGGTGCTGGGAGTAGAGGGGGAGACAAAGGGAAAAGAGAGGATGATACATGAATGAGAAGAATGAGACATATAAAGGCAAAATCCTCATCTGTCTGCAGAGGCCTTATGAACTAACTGAAGAGCTGGTGATAAGAGTGACTTCCTTCCATGTGTTCTGCATCAGGTATTTACCAGGGTTGTGTCTCAGCAATGTGTTCCCCTGCACAAGACTGTAAGGAGATGGTCAGCATCGGTATGCTGCATGTAGTAGAAAGCAGGTGGATTTACTTAGTTCTGTGGGTCGTAAAGTATTGGGAGCATTTTTTATTGTCCAGGCAGGAGTTAATATTAATGTATTTTTCACTGTCTTCCTTTGGATGTATCACAAAATCAGTCTCTGCAAGGAGAAGCCAGGGGAGGAGAGGGGAGGGGAGGGAGAGACAACTAGAGCCAGTGCAGATGGGAGGCATGGCTGAGTGATGAAGAGTGAAAGATACTAACCAGGCTCAGGCCACACACGAAGGGCTGGCTGCCCTTCCTGACCCTCCCTAACCGTGGAGAAAGGCAGACCTTGCAGGGCTGTGACTGGAAGGGAGCACTCTCTTTTCCGCTCAGATTCGCGTGTGAGTACTGTGAAACTGTGGGCTCAGTCTCATCTTCCAGAAGAAATCCCCTATTGGTAAAGAAGAGAAATAGGTTTTGATTTGCCCTGTACAGAGTTGCTGGGAGTGTTGTTCTCACAACTGAGCTAGACAGTTGGGTGGAAAGTCTTCCAGCTGCTGGATACCTGCTGCTGGAGCAGCTCCACCTCCACTGCTTAAGAAACCAGCCAGTCTTGGAGGTACAACCCACGGGTGGAGACAGGAGAAAGTATTTCCAAATCCTAAGCAACTTCTGCTTGCCTGAGGTGTTGCTGCTTCATACAATTAATTTCTGATCTCTTGTTGACAATTACCCTAAATCAAAATGAATAGTCAGCTGGCTGCAGTGCAGGGGTGTGGGGTACAGCCAAGGGTGTTTTGGCAGTGGATGGAGGGGGGGCAAAGGGGAGAGCTGCTGCATTCTGACCCAGACCTCATGCTGCTGCCTAACCTGGGTCTGTAGCAGGGAGAGGGGAGAGCAGCACTGCCCACCAGTGCGGCTCTGGATGGTTCCAGGGTCTCAGTGCAGTGCTGCCCTGTACTCAGCCCCTACACAGCCCAGGAGAAGACTTGCCATGGTGTGGGGCATCCACCTGTGCTGGCCAGAGCAGGCAAGGTGGCTTCTCGAGGTGCTCAGAGTGGATCTAAACTCTTCCAAGGAGCTGTGTCAGAGTGGAGGGTTTGACTGTGCTAGTCTGGCCTTGGCGTGGCGCTGGGCTGCTGTGCCTGATTTTCACACACACAGCTTTGGCTGTGCCTTGGGGCTGGCTGGCTTTGACAGGTGGGTACCACAGGGATGAGAGAAGAGCAAGGGGTCTGCCCGAGAGAGGGCCTCTCTCACCTGTGCTGGCTCACAGGGCTCTGTGCTGATGTCTGTCAGAAGCCTGCTGTTGTTTAGGAGAGGGGTAGTCTTCCTCACACACCCACAGATCCCCTGTATTTGCCCAACCACCTCTCCCCCAGGCTGGGGAAAACAAAGGCTGGACAAATGTGCCCTGGACTGAGCTGTGACATCCCAAATCCAGGGCTGTGCTCCCTGGGGAGAAGCTCCATGCTGTCCTATTTAGGCACTTTATATTGCCTAGTTGGAGCTGCTGGGGATTGCATACATCAATCGATGGAGCACAAAGTGACATGAGAACAGCTGTCATATGTCTCTGATTTTCCCTCTCCTCCATGAAAGAAGTCTGGACAGAAGAATACTTGTGTTTGTTGGCTGACAGAAAAGCATGTAGATGTGTGTTTGTGTGCCCTTGATGGCAGTCCTAGAGGAGACACAGTCAGAGCCGTGCCCTTTGCGGGCAGCAGGAAAGGGGCAAACCTGCAGCAGCCTCTCTCCACAGGCTGAGCTGTAGAGGCAGCTCCAACCCCATCCTGCTCCCCTATGCTCTGAAGCCAGTGAGCACAAACACGGGGGTGGGAGGACAGTCCAGCTTTTATTTGTTTTTTACGGTGGATTTTGCTGTTTTCTGAGCTCAGGAATTCTGCCTGCTCCTCTGCCTCCTCTAGCGCAGCTGCACCTCTCTGTCCCAGCCCCAGCTGCCACAGCTTAGCTTTGCCTCCAAACACATTCTTTTGCTGGGTGCAGTGCCTCTGTGCTCTCAGATGGAGATAGGCTTATAGCTGTCTCTGCCTGCATGGCATCTGCTTCCCTCTGCCTTTTTAGCCCTCTGCATTTTCCATAGCCTAACATAAACAAGTAACAAATCTGGGATGCACTTCCCCAGCCAAGGGGACAGATCTGGGGCTGTGGTGTTTTACATCTGCTGTGATTTCTGCAGCAGTCCCTCTTTCTTTTTCTTTTCTCTTTTTTTTTCAATACGCATCAGATTTGTGAGAAATGTATTCTTATGTCAGTAATGTTCAAAGGCGAAAAGAAAAGCTGCCAGAAGAGAGCTTTAAAAGTCTGACATATTATCATTCAGAGCAGAATTTTCAGTACAATTATTCTGGAATTTTTCCAATAAATAAATTGTACAGACTTTTAAGGGAGAGCTTTTAGGTTAATGGAAATATTACTTAAATTAAAATACATCCCATTCAGCCATCAATTCCACTGTCATTGCAGCATGTGTTTAATGTTAATGACATGCACGAATAAAAAGGAAGAAACTGATTTGTTTTATTGTGTCCAAAGCTTAGTCTGATCTGTTGTAGAAAGTTAAATACAAGCCAGAGGGGGCACAAGGCAGCATCAACAGAGGCATGGTTAAAATGTCCTTACAGAAGGTATATTGCGCAGTAGTGTGCATGGGAATGCTAAGAAACATGTTTGGTCTTGTATTTTCAATGAATTGAGTTTTACCTTTTCTTGTCTCTAGGTGACTTTATGAGGAGGCCTTCTACAGCTTACAGGCTTTGCCCCTTTGTTTTTTGGAACCTCACGCAGGGGAGAGTGGATCCCAGATTCCAGCTGAGGCAGCTTCCAAGTTCGTTCTTGCTCCAAGGAAACAGTGGGCAGCTTGGAGGAGAGCTGCCAAATTCAATCTGCAGTTCCCAGATGAGCTCTCACCGGACTATGCTACCCGCATTAAGCCCTTCTGCTTCCAGCTGAGCTGGACAACCAGAGAGACAACTCTCTGGGCCTTTGGAACCTGTGCTTTCCATTCTGGCAAGGGGACAAGGACAAGACACAGGTGAGTGAGCAAAGAGGAAAAGCCAACTGGCTTCTACCTCTTTTGCCTTTTGATTTATGATTTATGCTGGATTGGGAGGGGGAAAGGCAGCAGAGAAGGTTTCCTTGTGCCACTTGTCAGCAGGTGACAGGACTCTTGCTTGAGATGGATGTGAGCTTGGCTGCTCACCCACTGCAGGAGTTTCTGTGTTGGCCACCCACTGTGGTGCAGGTGTGTGTCCTCAGGTTGGTCACACAGGTTTGGGTCTGCTGCTGCTGTCCTGGGGAGAGCAGATGCAGAAGAAGCCTGGGAAGGAGACCAGTCTCCAGCAGACAGCATCTCCTTTGGAAAGGGTGGCTCTTAGTTGCAGGGCCATGGGGACCAAGGATGGATAAAGCTAGCCCAAGAGAGTGATGCCTTGACCTGTTACATCATAGCCACTGGTGCTGTGTTGCATCCCAATCCTGAGAGTCCGCTGGAGCCCGTCTGCCCTTCTGGAATCTAGGTGCACATAGCACCAGGGATTTTCCAGGAATCCTTACTGGAAAGCAGGTGGGCTGCCCATACAGGGCACAGAGTACAGCATTTGAAACACCAATTATAAACATAGTGCCCACAAAGTTCAGGCCTCAGGTCTTTAAATGGGCTTGAGAAGGGTCTCAAGGCAGTGTCTACATGGGCCCAACTGTAGTGAAGGTACTTAGTGACTCAGTTCAGGCTTCAGTCCATGGACCAAAGCATTTTGTTCAACAGAATAAGCCAGCACAGGGATTGAAAGGTGAGAGGGATCCTTGCTCATTGATGTCTTTCATGCTCATGGCAACATCCAATATCCGTATCAGGATAACTCCAATAACAGCCGTCTAGGTGATAGCTATTTCCCACCTTTCAGATGACAAACTGGCCACTGTTACTGAGGACACAGGATTGCATCTTCAGAAACAGATTGCATCTTCAGAAACACTTCCTCCTGTAGAAAGAAGTGAGCAGGTTTATCTGGCTCCCAGGGCAAGTTCTCCTTGCTGCATTTGTCCTTCACTGAAGGTCTTAGGGCAGGAGGGCCACTTCCAAGAGGAAGGGTAGGGGCACTACAAGACCAGGCCTTAGCCTTCCTTGAATCTGTGAGGATTTTACCTGGAGCTTGTTCTCCAAGCTTTCCTGACTTCTCTGTCCATTCAGCAACGTGTTGGGAAAAGTACCGGATCCGATTTCATGCCCCTATGGGGCTTGGGGAATGTTTGTGGCAAAGGGAGAAATGACTCAAATTGAATCTTGAAGTGGCTTTAAGAGAACAGAACTCCCAAGCAAGTCACCAGCATATCCCTGGGTTTCTCATGCTCACTTCTCAGGCTTTGCTAGGCAAAATGAACAGTGCTTTTCTTGTGGAGACTACAAATAACTTCCAGGCCAAGTTCCAAGGTCAATCCATCCATCTGACTTTTTCCATCTATATGAATTAACTGTCTTCAGTACAAACTTGAACAGTGCAAATGCATCACTGCTGGAGCATGTTTAGAGAACAGCTTCAGGATGACCGAACACATTGTTACTTGTACAGAGGCAGGATTCCCAGATATTTCAATGCAATTCCTGTTTGGGCTCAGTTACCACTGTGGCTTCCCAGTCTCTCTTTTCTTTCCAGGTTTCTCCTTTGCCACAGAACAAATATTTATTCTTCTTCACCAGTAGCACAAGGTGTATTTTCCTGGAATTCCCTTGAGTGTTCCTTGCTTATGGCCAATTGAAGAGATGTTCATGAGTCTGACTGTTACATGTAGTCACAGCTACTTTTCTATCCTCCTGGAGTAGGGGTAGGCTTTCACTCAGGGGCATTGTAGTTCTTGTCCAGTGGGTTTTGTTCTTTTTTTTTTCTGTCCTTCTCCACATTCACATGAAATTGTTCTTGCTTTCATCTTTCTAGCCTGCTCCTTCCTCTCAGATCCTCTGTGTTGGTTCAAAGGGTCCTTATACCAGCAGACTAATGCACACCTGGTGCAACCCAGGGACGATTCACTGCCAGGGAAACAATGGGCAGTTTGTGCATTCTCATCATCACCAGGGGCTTCCTGCAATGGAAGATAGCTCAAGGTTTCTCTTCTCTCACAACAAAATAAGCCTGTGGGCAGCTGTAAAATCAACACATCTCTATTTGTTTTGGCCTTGAGCCCACCATAGCCAATATTGTCTTCTTTGGGAAGTGAATTCCTTTGTATTACCCTCTGCTTCCCTTTGCTTGCACTGTCTGCTTTACAGGACCCTGTCTGCTTAGTGCAGTCCCAGGGTGAAAGTAGTACTTTCCTTCTTAGCAAAGTATTTTCTTCATATGGCACTGCTTTTTTTGGCTGGGGTTGCCATTCATCACACTTACAGTAAAAGACCTGTATAAAATACCTTGATATTGGAATATACTGACTGCTTCCCATTTGGGAAATGGGCATGGCAATTCTTCTGTCTCTCCTAGGGGCATTCTGAAGAAGTTATGTTAAATTATCCTAGCCTTTGGTCTGTATGATTAGTATATGTGATTACTGCCTGTCATCCAGGTAGATTTATGTAGACAGGCAGTGGAGGATGTAAGATGGACCTTCTAAAAATGGGACAACTCATTGTTAACAAATGCTTGGTGGTCTCTTTGACCTGAGACTGGGGGCAGACCTTGTGCTTTCCCGGTCTACCAGGAACACCTCTACTGCCTAAGAGCAGGAAAATATCTCTTGGGGGAGCATGCAGTGGTGGGAGGCATACATGCCATGGGGGAAGAGTTTGTACTCCATTCAGTATATCTATGCAGCAGTCACTTGTAATCATTGCTAATCCAATGAGAGTAGTAAGTAGTTATGGACTCCTGCATAGATTTATTGGTCTGAGGTGATACCAACTGGCAGAGATAAAGCAAGGGACAATATTTACCAGAAATAAATGTTGACATTTATGGAACACCTAGAGTGTGTGTTCACATCTATTTTGCATATTTTTGTGGGAGATAACTGAGAAGTCTCCATTACAGAAGTCTCCATCTTCCAAGGGGTAATAAGTTTTTCTCTTAAGCTAATATTCTAAAGGGATAGATTAAATTAAAGGTTCATTTAAAAACTATTTCTTTTCCCTTGGAAGGTGAATAATATTTTTCACTTACACTGCTGCAGTCCATCATAATGTTTTTATTTGTGTGTGTAATTTGGTTATCTGGTGCTACTTCAAGCTCAGTATTAATCATTTCTGATGAGTAAAGAACAACCTGAGCTCTGGCCCTTTACATGAAATTATAAATTAAACCCATCAAATAAAATCTTGTGCCCATTGATGTTGACATTGAAAATGCCATGGATGTCATTAGGGCTGGGATTTTACCCAATACTTTTATATTTTAACACTCACCTAAGCGTTTGCAGAGTCCACATTTTAATGGCCATCTGTGTGCCAGGGGCTCTCCTTGTGTTTAGCCAGCAACTACTCCAGTGAAGACCTTAGTCTTCAAAGTCTTGTTGCAAAAATGCTGACCTGCTTTTCATAGTCCAAGAGCAGAACGAGTTAAAGGAGAGAAATCTGGGCTGTCCACACCATTTGTGCGTGGTTGTTACTCAGGGTCAGTGTTTCCCTGTGCAGTCAGGCAGGCATAGATTTTTATTTTCCCAGGTCTATCTCACAGCAACAGAGAAAGACCTTTTAAACATGGGACAATCTGACACAATAAAGCTGGGCAGCATGGGAAACTGTCTAGTCTTTTAGAACGAATATATATGCATGCATTTAAGGAATGGTATATTATGTAGTTGAGACAAAAATGTATTGAAACATCAGAATTGTGAAGTGAAACATTGGGCTATGGATGGATGCTATTTCCTGACTCAACAAACATCCTTTGTGGTTGGCTTGGGTTTATTTTATCTCTTTATTTTTCACTCTCCTATTCAGTAGGTGGTTTTGGGTTCCTTGGACTCTGCAGAGGATCACTCGTTTTCTCCCTGTGGCATTCTCAGCAGAGCATCTTCATCCTTTTGTCTATTCACAGCTGACTGGGTGCACTGAAGTGTTCTTGTTCTTTTTGTTTCCTAAAAAACTTAGTTGTAGAGAGAAAAAATCAAAAAAGAGGGTCAACTAACTGGGCAGGTCCCTGTAGGGAACTCAAGGACCTTGCCTTTGTTGAGATTGCTTGGAGCTTCATGATGTTAATATTTTCCACCTGATAAGTTAGCCAGACACAAGAGGTCATAGGTAGTTTTTACTGAAATGATGAAAGTGTCTTGTTGGAGCTTATTTAGTTTTGTGTTTTGTTTGTTTTAATACAAATCCTGACCAGAGCCAGAACCAAATGACAGTGTCCCCACTCAGCTTTTTGCCAGCACTAACACAAAATGATAAAATGGCCTTTTTGTTTGTTTGCTTGTGTTTTGGTGCCTTTTTTTTTTTTTTTTTTTTTTTTTTTCNTTTTTTTTTTGTCCTGGGCATAAATTCCCAGTTCTTGTTTCCTTTTTTCTATATTCTCTGCTTCCCTGGAGTATTGCTACTCTGCTGCAGACACAAGGCCATAACCAGATAATCTCTCCCCTTTGCCACCTGCATTTACTTGCCTGCATTTAGGATGGAAGCAGTGAAGAGCCCTTCCCAAGGGCTGTGAATGTAGGACAGCAATTGCGTCCAAACAGTGGGAGTCTCTGTGTGCGAAACAGAGATCATCTTCCCTCTTTCCAATACCACCTGCCTACTCTGCAAATTAATCTCTGGGAGCCTGAAGATGGGCACCCAGAAAATGAGGTACAGACAGTGGCAGTGTGTGAAAAATTTAGATTAGGAGTGATCTTTCACAGCCAGAGTTGGTACTCATTTCTGAAGTCACAGGCAGCAAATACTCATTGACATCAGTGGGAGCACAATGGGGGCTCGCCTTGCCCACAGTTACTCTATTAAATGACCTGTAACTCAAAAGGTCTTGGATGAAATTTATTATTCTACACCAAACACATCAGTTTACAGTGATGTTTAGCTCAAGACAAACCCTGAAGAAGTGATAAGCTAGTGGAAATCAGGAGAGGGAAAAGAATAAATTACATCTAGGTTATTTTATTATTGATTTTTTTAGTCTAAATACCTGTGGATAATTTTGTTCCAGTTCCACAGAAACAATCCCTCTTTGCAGAAGAACTTTCAGATCCCACAGTTTCCAAAAGAAACCATGCACTTGAAAGGTTTTATCACGGAAACTATGCTCATTATTAAATAAAGAGAAATTCCCTCTTATTTCTTATCATTGATACGGGTCCTTAGCCGACCTTCTGGAGTTTCCTAGTAGTCTGTTGATGGTGCTAGTCAAGAATATTGCCACCACTGCTGTTTGGAAGTACATGCCTGTGCTGACATGTGTCTGAAACGGCTTCTTCAAACACAGTTCCATTGCATTTTCAGTTTGGAAATTAAAATGCAAAGTGCATTCATTCCTTAATATAGAAAGAAAAATGGAAATTATATATTGAAATATTTAAAGTGGTTAAAATAGCAATCAGCACAAACTGAGTTTGGTCCATTTTTTAAAAGAAGCCCCCCCAGTAGCAGGCAGATTACAGGTCATCAGACTCAGATCCAGTCTCCCTTCTCATTTTGATGAAATTTTGTGGCTCTTCCATTCATTTATGGTAATGCATCAAATTATGCTTTAAGAAAGTTAGAAATGAAGACAAGAGATGCTGCTTGTTCAAAACTATTTTGCATAATGCAATGACTTTTAAGTTTGGGTAATGCCAAAGATTGATAATGCAGTCTAGAAGCAAATAAAATGCTGATATACTCTGCAAGCTTTTCTTCCATAGATAAATATCTTTGCTGCCACTGATATGTGCATCTTTGTCCAGCTTTGTCTGGCTGTGTGCTGTGGTACAGAGCCATCATTTTACTCTTTGGAAAGATAAAAGTTCTGAAATGTATAGGCCAGCAATTTATTATACTTAGTGGCCTGATAGAGATTTCTGAATGTTATGTGGACATATCAAAGTAAAGAAATAATGTGATGATCAAAATCAACAGGTATAGGAGTACTTACCATGAAGTATTTTGGTGTTTTTTTCCTAGCCTGAGACTAGCTAACCCTTCAGACACATATATTGGTAATAACAGAGATATGCTTTCATAACTGCAAATGGCAACCCCGTAAGGATTGTACTGCA
This sequence comes from Falcunculus frontatus, assembly GCA_013398115.1. Lineage (NCBI taxonomy): Eukaryota > Metazoa > Chordata > Aves > Passeriformes > Falcunculus > Falcunculus frontatus. The sequence goes on from VZRV01009282.1 coordinate 186,167, forward strand.
CTAAGGCAAACGATGATTTCTCCAAAACCAGTTGTTTAGAAAAATCATTAAATAATTAACTTGTGCTTCCACAAACAAAAGGTATTTCAATTATTATTTTCCCTTGTCTTTTTGGTGTATTGTTTAGAGGCCTTTTTTTTGTGATATTCATTCTTCTAACTCTGTCTGGTAAGTATATTACCATACCCTCTACCTGACAAGTCATCTATAATACCATTCAGAGAAATGGTGGCTAAGGGAGTCTGGGAAAGAGAGTGTTTCTCTTCTTTGCTGGGCCGGGTAGTCACGGGGTGTCAGGACAAAAAGGGAGATTTCACTTCCCTGGTTCCTGTCTGCTTGTGGGTATTTTGAGAGCACAGGCAAAAGTGTCACTGAGCCAGTGCAAAATCCTGTGAGGGCAATAGGACTGAACCCATCCATCCCCATGTGAAGACATGGCCCCAAATGCCTTGGGTCAGCTTTTCAGGGGAGCAGGGAGCAAACAGCTCATCAGGAGCAATGGTGATGCCCAGGTCCATAGCAGTCTTACACTCTCCAGGTGTGGTCTGTGAAGCACAAACTCTGTGACTCCCCTCAAAACAAGAGATCCAGCTAGGGGGGTTGGGAGGCTGGTGATCAGTGTCCATGGAGGTTGGGTGACCAGCATTGAAGCGCTGCTGGTGAAGAAATGCTGCAGTATCCTGAGGTCAAGCAGTGACCTAGAAAAAGCTGAAGGTCTTGATGTGCAATGGTAGGAGGCCAAAGCGCATGTCAGTATTTAAAACTAAGCGTTGCTTGTGGTAGCTCATAAATATTATACTTGTCATCTTTCCCCCTCTCGGTAGACCTAGATACTAGGCAGGTTTAACTCCATTTTAAATCTGCTATATCTATGACCGAAATCATAATATTTATGCAGGGTAGTTTTTCAAGAAGCTTAGTGAATGTGAAAACAAGTTCCTGGGTTTTCCCCTTTCATGGAAGCAAGCTGAAGGTCAGATTTACAACATCTCAAGCTACATTCTGTGCTCATTTACACAGCTGTAATCTTGAGTTATGCCACTGAGGACAAGCAATTGCTCCAGACTTACAGGATATAACTGACAGCAGAATTTAGCTTAGGGTTGCCAAAGCTTGACAGAAAAGGAGCTGCGAGGGTGGAATTTGGTGCTCGTGAAGTAGCTTGTATATATTCAAGGAATGCATGAGCCCAAAGATTTATTAGTAGTGTTTCAGAGCATTATTGAAATTAGGCTTAATTATCTGTGTAATTTGCTGGAACCAGCATTTTAGCATTTTTGATCAAGTATATGCCATTAATTTTAAAAAGAGATGTACCAGGCTGCTCTCAAAAAGCAAAATAAAAAAATTTAAAAGGAAAGCCCATCATTTCTAAATTGTGTGTTTCAAAAGTTTCAAAGGTTGTTGTTGGTTGAGCCCTTCTACCCCCTTTGCAAACAAACAGTCCATTTGCAGTCTAATCATATGGAAAAAAGTTCACATCACCCCTGAAGGTTATTCCAGCAAGCAGAGAAAAGAATTGTCTCCTTGTTCCCAGGCTTGCCTGGCTCTGCCATCCCTCTCCCTCTTGTCCTTGCTCCGGCCCCATTATGCCAATTGGAAAGGGTGCTGGCTGTCCTTGGATGAAGGAGCAGAATACAAAGCTGTGAGCAATAACCAACCTGCTCCTTCGCAATGAAGAAAGTGCAAGGCTCCCGTTCAGACCTGTACCCTGTTCTCTGTTCAGACACGCTCCACAGGTACTACTTGGTTCGAAGGTATCATCTCCATGCCTAAGCCACTGTTTGTGCAGTGGCTTCTTGCCAGCCTTCTTATGCCTGTGGTCACCTGAGCTCCTGGCAAAGAGGAAAGTTCTTGTGCTGAAAACAACAGCCATGCCAAGGTGCAGTGCACCTTGCTTTTCTGCTGGTTTCTGTGGAAACTTTGGAGAAGATCCTTTGCTACCCTCTTTGTCCTGCATTTAATAGCAATAATGATGCTTCCCTCTTTCTTCAAGTGTGCTTTGAGGATACAACCATTATTGTGTATGAATAGCTTGAAGCTTACATGAACACTAAAGCTGAAAGCAAGAGGAATGACAACACAGCCAGGTTATTAGCTCTCATTTTGCCAAACCTCTGCCCAAAGAAGTCTTTGGTTTGGAACAGCTGCTGAGTGGTGGTTTTTTTGTGGTCAGCATTTCTCTAGCTCAGATTTTCACTTTTTTTTTTTTCTTTATATCTTCTTAAGCCCTGCCTCCATGTAGGTCTCCTGCAGCACAGACATGGTCAGCATGTCATTTTGGGAGGCAAGCAATAAATGTGAAGGGGGGATGCCGTTATTGAAATGTTCTACACACTGGCTCAAACGGTGGAGAAACATCAGCTCAGACTTCTCCAGTAAATTATTAGCTTTTGTTTGCATAGAGGAGAGAGCCACAGTAAGAATGCAATTAATTACACTGGCAGCCCAGCCAGGCCAGCAGTCAGAGGTGCTTTCACTTGCAGCTCCTGGCTCTGCAGGTCTGATTTGAGAGTAACTAATTAAATGCAGGTGCAGGCTAGCAGACTTGTTGAATTAATGCACAGTGTCTTCTTTTCGGTGTTCCCAGGCATTTGTAGCTCACAAAAATAGAGCAGGCACTTGGTGCTACAAATAATAATAGAGTGCTGATGACGGAGGTAATTAATCCTTTATTATTGTGGTGTGATAGGCTGCTGCTAGGGCTGTCATTCAAGCACTTCTTATGCAAAAACATGACTCAGAGGCAAAAGAACATGGAGTAGGAGAAAGACAGAGGAGCGTTCTAATGGACTTGCTTGTGTAATGGGCACAGATACATCTTCAGGGTTTTGGCAAGATTGTCAAGACCTGGTAGTCAAAATTCAAGACCAGAAATTCACTGCACTACATTCTGGGTTCTGCGTTTGACTCAACAGGGCACTTTTAACAGGCAGCAGCTTAAAATAAAAATTCAGTCTCGTTCAATTGATACACAACCATGAGAGAGAAACGCAAGGCCATAACTGCACCTTTCTTTTCTCTTTTATTGCTTCCTGGACATCCTCAGCTGGCCATTGTCATTAACAGGCTACTGACTCCAGTGGACCTTAGGTTAATCCCAATGTTGCTCTTCATGATGGTGCAGGAGGTGATTGTCTTGCTTCAAGGGAGATTGGCTTTGAGTGGAGGTAATGCAGATGTCTAAGGAGCTTCAAAAAGAGCAAATACTGTTTAGGGTTATTTATTTCCAACAACAAATGCCAGTCCCCTCACCGGTTCAAATCAAACTCCAGGACTCAAATATCTTTTCAGCTAAAATTAAGGGTAAATTGCAAAAATGTCAGCAGCCTTCTTTCTCTCTTGTCATTTACTTCCTTGTAATACCCCTTCTTCCCAGACACAGGAATTCTGGGATTTTATGAGATGTCAAGGAAGAAATAACCTTCTGCGATAGTAGCCCCAAAGAGTGCCAAACATTAAGATACTTCAGCCTCAACACAAGGAAAAACCCCAAAACATAATGTATGTGTTTACTTTAAAGACAAGGAGTGATTTCATGCTCTTCTTGTTGCTTCATGATGAAAATGGTCCAACGCTATTAGGAATGTTTATAGTGGGAAAATAATGCCAAGTCTAATAAATGATCAGATAGGACAGACCATGTTTTATTCAGTGTGGGAACCAAACACTGCCATATTGTACAGATTTGCTGATCTGGAAGAATTGTTCTTGCCTTACAGAATGCAGCTCAAAAGCTGAGCGCATGAATATGACAGTTTTCTCTTTTTTAATGCAGAGAATTTTAAGATAGAAACATTGCTTGGAGAGTTTTCTAAGGGATTCTGATCAACTTACACAAGTTCAGGAAATCAGCAATAATTCATTATCCTGCTATATTTTCCAGTGGCTTTTGTTTTCCTTGCATCACAATTCTTATCCCATTAGAGACAAATAGTATTCAAATATTTGGATGAGGGCTAGTATTCTGCTACAAATTTTAATGCTAACTCCACAGCAGGAAGATAGCTGAGAGCAGTTCTTAGAGCAAGGATAGTTTCTGATTCTTTTCTTCCTCTTTGCTAGTTACATGTAGCCCTGTGGGAAATTCATGTGGTGGAGTGTTCACCCTCACAGGGTGCTTAAAACGTTTGAAAAAACACTCTTCTACCACCATGTGTATTTTACAACAGCAAGAAACATTACTGACCTTATCCTGGCTGTAGGTCCACGTGGGAGAGAGATGGGGAGGGTGAGGCCATAAATTACTGCTCAGCTCATAGAAAATTTAGTTGTGGAGTGTGTGTGTATGTGTGTGTGTATAACCATGTGTTGTGCCTGCAACAAGCACGATTTTTTGGTTTTTGAACTCTATGCCTCTGAAATTTCCAGGAAACTGCTCTTTGCTGCTAACAGTTGCTATAGGGGTGATGGCAGCAGTGAGGTGGTTTTTGTTCATGTCTTCTTGTCTTCATTAATTTCCAGTGTGTCATTTCAGCTGAAAATATGCAATTGCTGTTAATGTGTTCAAAAGCATGGTGTTGGCTAGGTGGTTATTTATGTCACAGTAAATATTTGATGAGGAGGTGTGTTATTTTTAGCCACAATCACAACATATTATTGAAATTTATAGGCCTGAAATAGGTCATCTAACACATGATCGTTTGTTACCTTTAAAGTTTCCTGAGGGTTTTTTCCATTTTCCTTCACAATTTGAACTGAAAAGGTGGTGATTCACAGAGTGTTGCACATAAGCTGCATAGTGGGGGCAAACATCAAGCCTCAAATCACAGGACCCATGCTGAGGGGGGGATGCTACAGCCACTGAAGCAACAAACCCATAAAGGCTGTGCAAATACGTGAATGTACAAATGGATCTCAAAGCTGTGATTTTCATATTCCAGCAATCACTACTGTAGGAGTGCATGACTGACAGCACAAAGGACTTAGATTTACTGTAGATAGATGTAAATTGATAAGCCAGTAGACAGCCATCATTCTTCCTTTATTCTCTCTCTGTATCCCATGTCTTTCTCTGCTGGCATAATCAAAGCTGACACAGTGCATTCTATACCAAGTTATATTTTTCGTAATTATAAGACAGTACATGAAATCTGAAGTTGTTATTCAGGAAATGGCACAAAGCTCACTGAAATACAGGTTTTCAGATTGATCCTCTGATAATATTGTTTTTCACATAGATTCTGGATACTCAGACTCTACATCTATGTCTTTAAGCTGTCTGGGTGCTTTAAGAAGGGATAAGTACGGTAGAAAAAAAATGAGGGAGCTTTTCCTTTTGTGCGGAGGGAAAAATACACAAAGCATGAGATACTGGCTTTCTTTCTCCTTACCAGCAGCTGAATCTGAAGCATTTTGCCACACTATTTCTAAAAAAGTTTGTAGGGAGCTGACCTGGGGGGAAGAGCTACAAGAATTCAGGAAGCAAAAAGAGAGAGATCACCCATAAAGACCTAGATGAGCAATCAGCCTTCCCCTTAGCTGACTGACTGGTATGGCACACCTCTTAAGTCTTGAGGCTGAAGGGTCCTTTTCCACTGATTCATCTCATTAGGCTCAGCTGCCTCTGACTTGACTTGCAATGTTTTTAGATCTAAAAAGAACAGACTATGAGATAAAATGGAGTTGTTACAATACAGATGCATTTGGAAATCTCATTTTTCCTCAGGTCTTAAAAAGTGTGGTAAAATCTGAACGCTAATATTGCAGCCCTTTGACCTCAAATGCATACATTGAAAATTCAGATCCCATCTGGACCTAGTGAATATGTGACTTGAAAGAAGACAAATGAGTGAAGCCTTCCATGCTCTGGAGCTCCAGTAGAGAGGTGCTGCACATCACCTGGGAAAATCCCAGTGCTGTGAGTAATTTTCCACATACTTTCATTTTAAAATTCTCTGGTATTTTAGTTTAATTAATAAAAATAGCAAAGAGAAAGAAAAAGGATATTTGGATTTTTTACTTAAGACAGATTGAAACTAGTAGGAAAAATGGGATTATCTCACTTGATAAAGTCGAGATTGTTACTTTTCATTGAAAAACCGTTCTCTCTTTCAGTTCCTCCATATTTTTGCACTTCCAGAAATAAACTGAGAAGGCTATAGCTATACTTCTTGGATGTTTATGTTCAGGCCTTGTCTGGTCACTGGGCTCCAGACTCACGATATCTCAAGTCTTGCTTTGCCTCACTGACCTACATGCACAATGATGATAAGGCAGAAAGAAAGATCTTTCTCTCCCTTTCATCTTTAATACAGGGAACTTCTTACATACAGTAGCTCCTCTGCTTAAATATCGCTAACAGGTAGTTTCAAACAGGCCGAATTTATTTTTATTTTTTCTTTAAGCTATTAACTCAGGTGCCAGAATTGGGAGCCTTTTTATGTTAAATTGCTTCTGTAGTTGATGGAGAAGGAAAGATGCTTCTGATGGGAGATGTAGATCTTAGGTACCCCTTGGAAACACCTGGTTCTTGATGGAGATGGTGATCTCAATTTTAAATGATTCCAGTTAAGCAGGATGCCCCTAGTGCCCTTCATGCTGGTCATGCACTCCTGTCAAAAGGCAGTTCCTTCTCTTAGGGCAACTCAGGGAATTACAAAAGAAGGAAAAAAGTCCAAATATTTTTGGCTGTAATTAGTGATTAAGGCAGTTTATTCTAACTACTAATAACTTAAGTGAGAGTGGTTGTCTGAAGTACTCTTAAAGATGAACTCCAGGTTACTTCCATCAGTCCGACTACTGTTTAAACCTTTCACTTGCATGTATTGATGGATGCATTATTGCCCATGTCAGTGAAGGACTTTTCACCAGAAACCATCTTTTGGGGCGGTTATAAGGAGTACATTGGAAAAAACTGGAATTTCTCTGAGATTTGTGCTGTGGATACATAGCTCTGTAAGAGCTGCCCAGTTGGACACTGCCAAATGATTTTACATAGGTCACTGAAAAAGTCTTTGGAATAGCTATGCCAAATTGCAATAAGCACAGATTAGTTTCAAACACAGAAAGAAAAATGCAAAATCTTATTACAAATTTCCTAGGCCATCCAATTCACAGTGCATCCATGCCAAAAATGTTTTTACTGGACTATTTTCTTAACAGGGTCATTATGTTTCCTTCAACGTAATTCTTAAAGAAAGGGTTTACTTCTTCTCACTTTTTCATGTCTGTATCTCTGGCAGGAATAGGCCTTTGGGAGCATCTTAGGAGTGAAAGTGCAAGAAACCAGAATGTGTGCTGCATGTTTGTTGCTGCATATTCCTTCAGAATTTGCTTTTAAAATGCATATTGATTACAAAATAAACCCGAATGAGCCATTATACTCTGGTGTGTAATTATGTATTTAGGACACATGCTACATACAGATTTAAAAGAAATCTGTATGGAAACAAATTGCATTACATTTGCAAATAGCTGAAGGTAGCTGAACAGCAACACCTCAAGCCTTTCAAAATACTGAAGTCATTTACACCATTTTCTGAAGTAATTGTCTCCCAAGCGTCAGATTTCAGTTTCAACGCCTTTGCTGCAGAGGCGCTGCAGAGGTCTCAATATAGCATAAAAGACCTGGGCTTGGCTGTCTAACAGCCTTGATGTAGATTTAGTGCTTCTGCTGCTGTACCATGGCAGAGCAGGACTGGTGGCCTTTGGGAGCGAGTGCTACTTGGGCCTAATATCCCGTGCTGAGAGTGGAGTCATGTGCCAAGGAGAGAGACACCCCCAGGGGCAAGGGTGAAACCCAACTTCTTGTCTCTCCAAAGATAAGTGAGGAGCAGAGATTTAAGTCTTGGTTGAACAGTTCCGTGATTTAGTGGAGTGATGGATTTACTTATGTGGCCAGCCCAGAGGATGGAGAACCCTCTGGCTTCTTATTTCAGGGTTTTGAACTGCCACTAGAGCAAGACAGTGCATCTCCCCAGCTTTGACAGTGTTGTACCACTTATTTTTCCTCTTTAACTGGTACTTGGCAAAGTACGGGCTTCTCAGGGGGCCAATCCTTGGAAATAGCCACGTGTAACAGAAATGGCAGCAGGCACCCGTAAGGAAGCTGTGTGCCTGCCTGGGTCGATGATATGGAACAACATCAAGTGTGCTTCCCTGCCTTGAGACAGCGGTTCCTGCATTAAATCTACAAAATGCCTTTCTGGGCACAGTGCAGTTGGAAATGTTAAGAGTCACGCTTATTAGCACTGGCACATATAAAGCAGAGCTGCAGTAAATGAGTTAAGTGTCCTGAGGATTTGAGGACCGGGGTGTTGTTTTTCCTTTTCTGGAGCTGAGCACTCGAGAGACTTTCATTAAACCTGGGACTTGGCAGATCCTCATGCTGATTCTGCCACTTATTTGTTGTTCAGCCTCAGGCTAGTCACTTAACCTCTTGCCGCCCTAATTTCCCCATCTGGAAAATTATATTTACTTACCTCTCCTGGGGATTGCACGGGGCTTAATGAATGCCTGTAAGGGATTTGAAGATCCTCAGATCTGAGATGATACAGGACTGCAAAAGATTCACTGCATGTGCCCAGGCGGGAGAGCCTGCCTGCGCTCCTGGCCTGGAACCAAGTCTGAAAATCTAATCAGCAGGGGAGGATCGTACTCTCTGTTTTAGATTAAATCCTCTTCCTCGTGGCCTTTTCAGATTTGCTGGTAGAAGAAAGAGGCAAGTGACTGAATGGTGAGGAGGGCAGCTGAGGTTAACTGCTTTCTCCTGTTGGTCCCCTGGATCTTTTTGTCAGTGCAATAACAGCTGGATCTCCCAGGAAGGTAATGATCTTCCTGGATACTCCATCTTGCTGCAGGCTATTAGAGAAGCCAGGCAGCCCCGCTGCTGCCCATTTCTTTAGCAGGAAAAAATGAACCTTTGACCAAAAAAAAAAAAGTTCCTCCATATAATTAAGCAGCATTAGAATGAGGCCTGTGCCTTTGCTGATGAACTTCAGTGAAAGCAGATGGTCACAATGGTATTAAAAACTAAAGACTTCAGTCAAGCTTTTAATTGAAAACAATTGGACCCTGCTGGATGGTAATTACCTTGGCTGCTTGCAAATAATATCACAGCACTACTACCTATGAAGGAAGAATGGAGACTGAGTTAATAAGAACTGCTTAATCTGCATATAATAAACAAGGAGCATCCAAAACTATTTTCTCTGGTAGCTTCTCCCCTGCAAGAGGCTTTCAAGTGGTTAGCAGTGTGAAAAAGAACACAAGAGTGGCAGAAATTGAAACGTGTGAAATGTTTGCTGGGTTTATAAAATAACTTGAAGAGCCCATCTTCCCTCATCTCCCTCCTTTTTTTAACAGCTGCAATTCCAGACGCATCTGAGAAAACCAGCAAAATACAATAAAGGGGAAAAGCTCTAGATTATCAAGTATTCCTCCTCTTCTGAATGGCAACAGTAATGACAGGCTGTGTTTATCTTGTTTTATCTGCTTTGTTCTTTCCTCGCCTGATCGACTGGAAGGCTGGGGCCTTCTAAACACCCAGAGTATTTTTCACCATGTTCTTAATTGGATTTTAATGATCGTTAACGTAATACGCCTTAATGTCTAGCAAAGCAAATGTAGTATGTGGCATATTTTGCCTGACAATTTTCTCATTCCTGTGCACAGAGTTGGGATCAGATGAGGGCTAGAGGGCTAGACCACCTAAAAGGGTCAAGTCCTGGTGTGCTATGTATTTGTTGATAAAACATGACATTAATACTGCTTTACGGTGTCTTCCCTGCTGTGGAATTTTTTGTATTGCCATGGATATGTGGGAGGAAAAACCAGTGCTAATGTTGTCTCTTTTAAACACAGGTCCTAGATGTGTACAGAATAAACCAAATCTTGTCACTTTCCATGTAAACACTATTTTTCATGTGGCAGTTCTCTTGGGCATCGCTTTTTGTTCCCTTATGAGCAGGCAAGATGCCTTGCTGCCCCAGTAGACCTCAGAAAGCAGCAGCTACCGCAATTTTGCAAAATTAATGAGTAGCTGTGAACTGCTAGTAAAAGTGATGCAATGATTTTCCATAACATATCATTTTAGAAGCAGTGACTTGAACCGCTCTTTCTTTTCCTATCCAAATATTTGTCTTTTCAAGGCACCAGCCAAGAGTTTGTCTTGTCTTGCCTGGCAGTATGATGAAATGAACTTTTCCAGTGTGTTTCATCTGGATTTGATGATTTTATGCCTGGAGTTCAATTTTCATTCACTTAATGCACCATGATTAACACAGAAAGTGAGGTCCCGAACACATGAAAGCCAATAGAAGTTTTCACACTGTTTTTGGTACGATTTTGCTTATTTTTATGTAACCAAAATATGCTTAAAGCTTTATTGCTATAATGCCTCTGAAACTGCTTGCTAACACAGTCACATGACGTAAGTGTATTTCATAGAATCATTAAAACTGATGGTTTTAGTTCCTGTACTGCCATCTAAGTTGAGGTATTCTCATTTGTGCTTAGGACTTACCCTTGGCGTTTCCTCTGCTGCTGGGCTCCTGGAGAACAGGTTTGTGGTTGATGGGGCTGGTGTCCTGCTCTGTCTCCTGGCTCTCTTGTTCAAGCTGATGGCAGGGTCTGAGCAGAATTGTGCTCACAGCCCTTCCAGCCCCTCATTTATCAAAGAACTTGGGACAAATTTGAAACTAGGAAAGGCTGCTTTTCAAAAGTGTCTTATGCTAATGGCTGTGGTGATTTTATCAATTTTATAACACCTACTTTTAACTCTACAGAGCTTTACTTTTAACTCTACAGAGTACAATCTTATTGTAATTACTGCTTGCAGCTTTAAGGGAGTTGGTGTGGAGCACACTATTTTAAAGGTATAAGCTCTATTGATCTAAAGTATTCTGAGCGATAAACAGCTGCTCAGGTTGATTAAAGCTGAAGGGAAGCTGAAGCATTTAATCAATCTCCAAAGCTGCTCCAAGTATATTACAAAGCAATTGCTATTATTGCTATTATATGACAAGCTATATCATAATAAAGAAAGAGGGATCATTTTTCTTGGAAGCATTCAGAGGTGTTGTGGTGCTTCTTCTCAGCCTGCCTCATGCTGTCACCTCTGAAGCTTGGCTAAGTGACAGAGCATGCCAGCTCAAGCAGACTGATCTTGAAGGGAAAATACAAGAGCAGGGCCTTTCAGCTCCCCAGAGTCTTCTCTTCCCTGTGTCTCTCTGTGGCCGACAGCAAGTGCTTGGGGAAGAAAAAGAAGAAAGAAGGTACAGTAATGTACAAGTGTACAGTAATGCTGGCCACATTGTAACCAGCTCTGGTCTTTGCATCCTGCACAGCTTGGGATGTTCTGGGCTGTGGGATATGTTTGTGCCTGTCCAAAAGTCCTGAAGGCACCTTTCTTTTATTACTTTTTTTAATCACTTCTTGAACCTTTCTTTGGACAGCCTTGGGCTTCACACCATCCCATGGTGGTGCATCACATGGTGCTCTCACGTGGTTTTGTAAAATAGTACTTTGTTGTTATTTTTCAACTTTCAGCCTGATGTTTTCTTTTAGTGCGTTCTTACTCTTGTGTTAAGAAAAGCAATTGATAACAGTTATCTGTTAACCTTTTCTATTTCATAAACACAGAGATGTCTGTCTTATCCTGCTCTGTTGTCTCCTTCTTTTCCAAGGCTTATTTAGTCTCCCTTTTTTGGAATGTGACCCATTTCTCTGACCACCCCTTTCACGTCTGCATCTGCTCCCTTTCTCTTTTTGCTGCACGCTCTTCAAAAGGATGTAACCAGAATTTAATATATTACTTTAAGATGTGGGCTTTTCTAAGTTTATTATTTCTTCCTTTTTCAGGTGTTCAATGATCTGTACTTATTACATAAAACATACATATGTCATGCAATATTGAAGACATGGATATAAGATTTCTGAAAACTAAGGTGCTGCATGAAATAATCTTAGGTTTAAAATTCATCTTATGTTGCATTTAAAATGTAAGAATGGGTAGTCTACAAACAGAGTAGGACTTTTCCCCGTAGAAAATATAATACGAAAACAAATTAATAGATGTTAATTAAACAAAGATTAATAAATAAATAGTCAAATTAACAGATAAGTTTATTAAACTTTGTTCTTGCTGTAATTGCAACAATGAAATTATAGTACTTTAGCCTGAAGAGGATAGCACTTACAAAGGCTAACTTTTGTGGAAGGTGTCTTGTGTCAGTCCTCTCAGTGCTTTCTTTAGCCTTTCTCCACTGAAAATAGTCGAACTGTCTCTCAAAACCAAAAAGTCCATGCTGTCTGAAAGAACCTCCAAAGGTAGGCTGTTGGGAGCTTTTGCTTTTGCTGAATGCACCCCATACGGGCAAGTCAGACCCCTTTGGGTTAGCAGGCACACACAGGATGTCCCTTCTTTTGTTCCTCTGATAGCTCTTTTGAAACTTTGAAACATTTGAAGCCTCCCATGACCTTCATGTGAAACCTTATGCATGGCCCTAGTGTGCTGGAGGCTGAGCCTGGTGCAGTTATCTTTGTTGAATAAGATTTCTATTGCAATAACTGTTAAACCTTCTTTATAGTGGTTTCATATGAGAGTCACAAGTCTTCTGGGAAACTTCTCCTGCGTTTCACTTTGTAATGGTCTGAGAGTCTTGTGAGTCTTTTGAGTGTAGGTTTTTAAGTGAGAGTTTAGACCAGTAAATAAAATCTTAATCGGTAAATCTTGACGTCTTCCATGGATGGAATGCTTGCCCTGTGAGAGGAGGTGGTGGGCCCTGGGCCTGTTCAGCTGGGGAAAAAGAGAGATACAGGTAAACCTAAGAGCAGCTCAAGTCCTTGACTTAGCTTGGCTAGGGCTAGTTTCAGTGTGCTGAATGGGTTGGACAGCTGAAACTACAGACCTAGCTGTCAGAGATTTCCTATTGGAAAATGGGCCATAGCAGTCTACTGGCAATAGTCTTCCTTTCCTTAGGATGAAATTTGAGGAGCATTTCCTTTGCACTCCTGTGTTTAGTGGTACCAGCAAAGGTCCGGTACAGCTATATGGCAAATCATCAGGGGAACCAGTTCAGGTTAACAATAATCCTTTTTTGTTTGTTTGTTTTAAACAGTTTTTAAATTGATTCCTCCCACAGTTCCATGAAAATTTGTCTTGGTTCCACTGAGGCACAGTGCAACAGTAGAAAGAGCCATCAGGGAGTGCTTTACCTGGTACTGGGTTTCAAAGAGACATTTTTCAGACTGTGCCTTTACAGCCAGTTTTTAGGAGTCCCCTGGAAGTATCTCCCAATCCCATAGCTCCACGGATTGCCAGCTGAAGATGACCATTTGTGAAACTGGACTTCAAGCCAAGTCTGTGGCAAAAATAGACTGCAAAAATGATGAATCACAACTAAAAACTGCTGCACAATACTACACTTATGCTGTTCTGCCATTTTTTGGGTTTCAATCTAACCATCTGTTAACTGGCACCATCACGCGTTACTATGGGGTGCTGAGATTCATTGTAGGCTTACAGGATGATCAGTGTGTCCTGAGCCATTCAGGATGGGGCCTCACAGCTTTTCAGGTCCTGCTGCTGTTTACATCAAGTGCACTAAGTCTGGCTATCCCAGCTGCCATCCTCTGTCTGACTGCCTCAGCCTCGTTGCTATTTTATGACGAGAGATTATGTCTGAGCAGAAGGATGTGAGTGCAACACCTGCCTTCAAGAAAATCAGTTCATGCCAAGAAAGACCGGATTTTTAGGCACTGTGACTGACAGTTAACCTCACCTGGAAAAAAAGCGTGATGCTTTGCATGGGGGGGACTGATCCTGCACCCCAGCACTCAGCCTTGGCACTGCTTTCACAGGAATCAGAATAATTCCTGGCCAAGCTAAGACCCGGTTCTGTTTATGTTCCTTTCTAAAACTTTCTAAAACTAATCTCTCTTTTCTCCACTGCACATATTTTCACATTTGTGCTAATGAAAGCGCTGGATTGTTCCAGGGGATTGCATGGAAAATATCTGTGAGCTTTGGCCATCTCTCTGAAATACTACAGTCAATTTGGTGTTTGCTTTGGCGTGTTGCTGTGAAAGATTGTAGAGTGCTTGTGTTTATACGTGCACAGGGAAAGAGGGCTCCTGCTCATTGTGCCTTTGTGAGGCTGCCAGACTGTCTGGCCTCATCTATTCTACTGTAAGTGAAAAGAGCCTCGCGAGCACTCGCTGCGTGCTTGGACCGGGCTCTGCTAGGTACGATGCTTGGAAGCTGTTCTGTCAGCTTGAAAAATACCTTTCTTCCTGAATAGTGTTTACTCCCTGTTGTTAAAAGTAAATGTAAGATTGCTTGTCAGTGAAGAAATTTTTCCTTTTTCCCTTTGTTTCTTCTGTGTACTGGGCAACTTTGCATACAGTGCATTTCGGTGGCCCTCCTGTATCAGGCAGCCAGCTGCTCTTTGAGAACAAGAGAGGATTTTCCACACAGAAGAATGAGAAGTAATGTGTGAAAATCGGTGGTATGATGCAGCCCTGGTTGAAAGATTTGGACATTGCCCTTGACAAAGGACTTCTTTTCCTCCTGTAGCCCACTGCCCTCTGAAGTAAGATAAGACAGAGATTTTCAGGTGGAAGGCTATTCTGTCCAAAGTGGCATTTCTCTGCTCTGTGTAGAGAGACACTGTCCAGCTGAAAGCTCCTACAACACCCTTTGAGAAGATGAAGGATGATTCCAGCAACCTCTCTGTTAATTTTCTGATCTACAAGAAGCTTGTTCTAAAATTTAATGATATCTATGAGCTGCTGCTGAAAAGTCATGGGCCGTGGGACCTGAACTTGACTAGCAATTATAAAGTGCTTTGATACTGAACATGGAGTCTGAATAGCAGTTTGTAGAATTCAGGTCTCTTTCCTTTTTCAAGTGACAACAAACATCTATCTCAGATCTCCTCTTCTGGAAGGAATAGCTGGAAAACAAATGTGCATTGATGGGAATTGCCAGGTGCCTGGACCCAAGCTGTAGCCCATCTATCCTTGAGTCCTGTCTGTAGCTGCACTGAGTATCTGGAGGAAGATGCAAATACTGCTGGAATGGATGGCTGCAACTAAACCACAAACAAATTTGCCCACTGCTTCCTGGAGAGCTCTGCCTCAGCTTTTGTTTCAAGCAGCAGCTCCATTAATTTCAGCAAGGGAGGTACAGTAGCTGATGCTTAACAATTACCATTTTTTGTTTTCTTTCAGCTGGCAAGCTTTGCTGGCCAGTT
This sequence comes from Falcunculus frontatus, assembly GCA_013398115.1. NCBI lineage: Eukaryota > Metazoa > Chordata > Aves > Passeriformes > Falcunculus > Falcunculus frontatus. Next base: position 201,364 of record VZRV01009282.1, read on the forward strand.
TTACTTTACAAAATCTGTAAGTAGGGAAGATAGGTGTTTTCTTTTGTACAACAGACGTGAAGGAATGAAAGGATTCAAGACTGTAAAACCCTCATGAATAATCTAGGCTGTATTTCCAGCAAATATCCACTCTGCTAAGTATACACTGATACTGGGCTCAGACATTTTGGTATCAGCAACAGAACCAAACCCCCATGAGCCAAAAGTAAATACACTTTTATTCAGTGTCAGCCATCAATCTCTTTCCAACTTTAAGGACATACTATTGTCAATTAGGGGCTTCTGCTTGAGGAACCTGGCCCGTTAGCTTGCAGTGAAAATAGATAGGACCAGGCACATCATCTGCACAAAGCTCCCCTGTGAGACTCTGTGCAGCCCAGCCAGCCCTGTTCCTCCTACTGCTGTGCTTCATATTGCTCTTGTGAATAAACAGTGCTGCACATGCTCAGACCAATATACACAGACACTTGGCTTCTCACTAAAGCAGCTGAACTACCTGAGGCAGGAATGGCGAGAGCCTTCTCAAGAAAACCACTCAGTACACTTCTCTGTGTCTTGGCCTGATGGTTTTGAGGGATATTCTTGATATTATAAAGATTGAAGAAAGCCTAGAAATTTGCAGTTGACTGGTAGCCTATGTCAGATTCTCTTAGTCCAGCCAGAAATGCAGTGTGCGACCTTTAGGCAAGGATTTTCCCTGTTGTAGCCTTTTAGCTTTTTGGTTGGGGGGTTTTGCCTCATATTTGGAAATACTGAGAGCAAACTCTAAGCAGGCTAGCTTCATCAAGAAAGCACCTTACAAAAGCTCTGCCTAGTACAAATGGATCAATTCTCCAGCTCAAGGGCTGTTTCATACTCTGTGCCTCAAAGCATTGACCACCCTAGCATCAACAGCCAGCAGGGTGAGGAATGACCAGCAGGCCCCGGGATTTCACCAGTGCCAGGATTAAACGTTTGTTTCCACTTCTCAAACCACCGTGTCTGAGGGTTCAAAACACTGCTGTGCCTGCTTGCATCCCCCCTGCCAAGGCATGGGCACATGCTTCTGTAAAACCTGTCAGATGTAAGCTGCTGCTGAGAGCTACACAGCACCAAGTGCAGCGCTGTGCATTCGAGAAGATAAATGAATCCGGAGGAAGAGGCTTTTGCTGTGCTGCTGCTATTTCAGTGTGAAAGTGAGACCCTGAAATGCTCTGTTCTACTTCAGTAGCTCTAAGAGGAGCCTTTCTCCAGAGGTCTCCGGTACCCAGACTAACTGAAATAACTCCAAAGGGCTCTTCTAAATCTAATTCCTCCCCCATGTTTTCAGTGTCTTTTTTTTTTTTTTGCCCTCCTGTCTACACCCTCTCTTGAACAAAAAGCTTTAAAATTCTTTTTTTGGAAAGGATTCAAATGTAATTCAGATGAAGTTAATGTGAAGTCAAGGTTGATTGCTCATCTCCCTGAAACCACCAGCAGTGGCTGAGTGCCGGCGAGTGTGAGACAGGAGTTCAAACATAGCTGGGAAACTTGTAAGCGAGCTGAACAAAGGGTGGGCTGGAGGCTGGGGATCACTGCTCCCCCTCCCCCCGTGTGACTTTCTCAGCTCACGCTGCACCCTTTGATCACTGTCCAGCACGGGGTTATGTGGCAGCCTGGGCTGGGGCCAGGGATGTATACATGGGCGGAGGCTGCTGTAATCTTCGTATGCCCTTGATCCACCCTGTACCCTTATTTCCACAAACACTGTCGCATATCACAGTGGGGTGCATCACTGCCGGTGCTCCTTCAGCTGAAACATGGGACTGTCCCTGCCAAGCACAGCTCCCTTTTCCAGAAATCTCTCTGATAGCAGCATTTTGAAAAGTGTGCCTGTATTTTGTAACCATTACTCTATTTTTGCCAAGCACATTTGTATTTGACACTGAAATATAACACTGTGAGTACAATAGTGCTATTCAGCACACGGAGTTCGTGTCGTTCAGAAGTGGCTGTTCTGCGAGAGCTGCACAGGCGAGCATGGCTAGCTTGGGAAGGTGCTGCTCATGAAAAGAGCAATGCCAGAATCTTACCTCTGGAAGCGCATTCTCCAGACCACCTGCTTTAGGGCAGTATTTCAGCTCCTTAACCCTCTAATAAGGATTTTAATGCTCCGCTTAGTGACTATTAAGAACTCTTGAGTCCAAGATAAGTTCTTACAGATGTGCTACCATTATCATTCATACTTAAATGTTGACATAGTAGTCTGCAAAATGAGCTGAAACTCTTGAAGAAAAAGGCTAATTGTCTCTGAGGTAAAGTGGATGAGAATCAGCGGAGAGGCAAGCTGTGGTCCCTTGTGCTTTTCAGTTGCATTTGTTTATGGCCATTCAGCATCAGAAAGTGAGAAGGGGGACCTGGTTTCTCCTGTCTGCTGCTACCACTGTGTCTTCAGATAAGTTGCCTTCAGCACAGTGGCACAAGTAGACTTTTCATGTTTGAAGACTGCCAGCAACATGTGGCATATCAGATCTTACAAAAACCTCTATTTTCTATTAAATCCTAAAACAAAACTGCTATGGGTTCCCCTTTTCTGTATTACTTCCTCTCTATTTATTTTGGGATCATCAGAAGATCCTAGAGGAATCACCACTTCCTATTAAAATCTCTCTGGCTAACTCCTGCAGTACAGTCATGTATTGCCTTCTTGTTAAGTTACACCAGGTTTTCCCAGGTGGTAGATCCACTACTCCTAGCAGGTTGCACAAAGGATGTTGCAACCCTGCAATTATTTTTTTAGTGCAAATACTGAAACTGGTTGAAGAAGATTTAGAAATCTACCCCATCTCTCTTCAGCTACCCCTTCCCTGCAAATTACTTCAAAGGTCAATGAAATGCAGTATTGTCCAGACAGAGGAAAAGCGGTGTCATAGAGTCTCCTCATTTCTCCTTGTTTCAATACAACAGGGCCAAAACAATACACAGGCAAGTGCCTGGAGCATGAGACTGTGGAACTGCCATGAGTCTGCCAGTGGTGCAGCTCAGAGTCCATCTGGAGCCACCAAGAGGGGCCAAGATGTGTTGAGGCAATTGCCCGGGGCTTGGGCATGGGTAGCGGTCCATGCTGTGCAATGGGGATGCAGAAAAGCAGGCTTGACCTGGTGCTGCAGCTGCTGCCTGGGGACCCGTGGGACTTCTGCCCTTCCTGTCCACTGCTTACAGGGAAGCTGTGGCCAGGTGAGCTCAGCCCCTGCTCTGGGACAGTAGTGCTTGCTGCTCTGCTATATAAGAGCATCCCCTATCCTGTTACTCTGGTGTAGTTACAGAGGTAAAAATCCTGTTGTAGATACAGATAAACACTATTTGATGCTCAACCAGGGAATAATCAATCTCTTTGTATCAGGTAGAAGAGAAGCTGAAGGAGCCTGGGGCACCTTTATGCCTATTTACTTACTACTGTATCCACACTGGGAACTATGGTGCTGCATTAGGACAGAGGACAAATGCCCAGAGCTGCTCCCTGAAGAGTGCCCTGGAGCTTGATGTCACCCCCGGGGCAGTCCCAAGATTACTCTGCAGCATCCATCAGCCCCAAAGACATGGATGAGGATGTGGCCCTTATCCTGGGCCTGAACTGCAAGTCAGCCCTGAGGTGAGATGCTGTGGTGAGCAAGGATTGAAGGAAAACTGCATCTGGTTTAGGAAAGCTACCTGTTCCTAAGATTATTTTGAATGTTCACATTTTTTATGTAGCATTTTAGAACGTTTCAGCTGCTCCCATTTGGAATTCAATTCCTCTCCCTTTTAATCAATAGCAGGCCTTAACAAAACAATATCTCACGGGAGACAGAAGCACACAGTGCTGAACAAAGCAAAAGAGCCACTGGCTTACAGCAACAATTGCTGCTACACAATGGGTTTTCAAAGCTCAGTATATATTTTGTCCCTAGTGGGAAAACTATAACAAGACTGAATTAGTGGCTAGGCTTGCCAAAGGGAGAAATTAAAGTGTGATGACTTGTCTGACACCTTAAAGTACCTTCATTTATTTTGGGGGAGAGGACAGCATGGGGAAATAAGATGCCTATTAGGGAAAACTATTTTCTGCTCCTTTCCAAAGTGTACAGCAGATCTGCGTGCCTAAGGGCTTAATCCAGGTCAGGGATCGGGAATACCTTCTGGTGGCTCCTGAGAGGAGCTGACAAGTGTGGGGATGCTGCCCACAGAATTGGGGAGGCGCATGGGTGGATGTAGGAGTGTGGCTTTCAAGGGCAGGATGGTCTGGGAGTCCCTTGTCCCTGCCAGGGGAGGCTTGGGGTTGGTTTGCAGGTGGCTGTTTGGTGAGGGAGAGAGAGGAGGGAGATACTGTGTGAGAGCAAAGCGAATTCCCTTCCCTGTATGTGGCTGGTCACCCCTGAGCTTGCAAACTTAGCTTCTCATCTGTGGATCTTGACAGCTCCTTGCTCTGGCACTAATGGGTTTCAAGAGCTCCCAGTGAGCTGTAATCACCTTGGTTCAGGGCTCAGCTTGCACCTTTACAAGCACCTTCACCCCTGGCTGTTAACCTGTGGTCTCCTCTATTTGGCAGCTAAGCTTGTAAATTCATGTAACCAAATAGCTGTGCTGTTAACTGCCTGCATGAAAGTGAACAACACATCCATCTTCCAGTGCCCAGCCAGCAGCCTAATGACACTGCTCACCGTGCTTGTGGGCAGCCTTTCAGACATAACTAACTGTGGCACTGGAAAAACAATTGTTTTGGTGCTCACACAGGCCACACGGCTCATCTGCGCAGATGAGGGAGGTTGTGCAGGCAGAAGGCTTCCCACGGACTGTCCCTGTGCACCAGTGCCCTGTGCCACCGTCATCACATTCCGTGGTCTGATGGCTGGCTAGGGAGAACTTCACCCTGATGGTAAATTGTGCCTTGCACCCAGAGCAGCAGCCTGCTTGCAGTGGTTTTATTTTGGGTTGTGATTGATGTTTGACAAGTCTTTTTTCAAAGGCATGCCTCAGTTTTGCTGTCTGTAACCTGAGCATAATTTTCTAAAGTAAAGTGCCACCAGGAGGACAGGTGCTAATGAAACACTAAATGGTGCTGAGGTTTTCTGGCCTCTCTAGGTCTTGCTGAAGTCTGTGGCTTGAATCCTCTAGTCTTGAAATTGATCTTGTCATGAAGATTGTCTGAATGCAGACCTGGTTTCTTATGACTGAGGCATGTGATTGTTCCGTGTGTGTGTGTGTGTGTCTCTGTGTGTGTGTGTGTGTGTGTGTGTGTGTGTGTGTGTGTGTGTGTGTGTGTGTGTGTGTATGTGTCAGACCCCTTCCAAGTTGTCTGCATGACCTAATTTCAGCCCAGCGAGGCAGAGAGATGCAGCATTCACGGGCAGTAAATCCTTTAATCGCTGAAGAAATCATCAGTGCAAGCCCATTCTCCTGCTTCTGCTGTGGAGGAGGCTGGGCTGCAAGTTCACCCTTTACTAGAGACCTCACAAAGGAGCTCAGCTGGGGACACCGCTGAGGAAAACAAGGCTTGGCTGCTTCCACTGTTGCTTGTGTTACTACTTGTTATTGAAGGAGAAAAAGTGCAGCTTTCTGTCTGCAAGTAACTTAGGCCTGCCATTGGCAGAGATCTGATATGTTACCTTCCTCTCCCCAAGGCAACCACAAGCAATCAAAGTCGGGAGTACACGAGCTGACAGGGGTTGAATGGTCATTGCTTTTCTTTATTTGCTGGCTGCTTACCTGGTGCAACAGGCACTACAAGAGAATTTCTTAATTAACCAGGCTCTGTCCTGGGCGGCACATGTGCACCGCCAATGGGCATTATAAAAGCGTAGTTATTGCACTTTGGCTTGGGAAAAGCCCCGGTGCAGTTGTATTGTTAAGGAAACAGTCTTGGAGGAAGGGAGAGAAGGAGACTGGTCTCCACTCCAAAGGCTGTTTGTTGTCTTAAACATTGCTGGATCTAAGCTCGGGGGAGGTGGGGGTTAATTTGAGCTGCCTTTGAAAACAAATTTGAGCAGTGCACAGCAAGATCTCAGGGAAGCAATGTTTATAATCTGTATCCTGCTTCAAATTGTATCGGCACCGAACTTCTGCCCCACTGCCAAAATTAGCTTCAGTCACCAGGAAGCAGCTGGTGTCCCAAGCATGAGCCCTTGTGCTCAGCCACTGCTCAGTAGCTTTTATACAGTTACGAAGAGAGAGCTTTTCCTGGCTATTGAGCATCACCTACTCTTTGCCTTTGCAGCAGCAGCAGGAAACTTCTCATATGTGGAGGCTGATCCAGTGTTCTCAATCATGCACAGTTCCTGCTGATTTTAGCAGGAGAATTGTTTCACAGTGCATTGTAGAAATGTGTTCCTCAAGAAGTGAACTGTCTTCTGTCCTCTCTGAAGGAGGGTGGGGAATGCATTGCTCTGCCAGCTGTCTGCCTGTGCATCACCAGAAGCATACAGGCTATGATACTCAGTCCTTAAATTTAAACAATATTAGGGATTTTGTCAGGCTAGGTAATATTGAATCCGGAGTGTTTGTCGATTAGCTTTGCCATCCATTAAATCCAGGGTGCTTTCGGCTTTTAATTCACTCTGCATAAATTAGTGCACTCCTTTCCTTCGTGCTTTTGGAAATGAATAGCTGCTTCTCCCTCCAGTCTGGACTACAGAATATTTGAAAAGTGGCAGTACATTAATTTCTGCCCCAGTGGAGTGTTGCAGGAGAAACAGCTCTTTAGTCTCTTCTGTGGCCACAATACATTTGAGAGAGTTCGTGTCAGAGCTTTTTGTAATTATTTAAAATATTAAATAATGCAAACTAACAGAAACAAGGGAAAATAATTGAGGAAAGGAGGAATTCCTCTGCTGTCTCTCTGCTGTTGCAGGTTTTACTCTGACAGGCCAGCTTTGCATTCCCCAAGGTAGAGACTTTTATCCTGTCTTTGTGACTGTTTTACTTCCCCTCCCTCCTGGGGGAGGGGGAAATGAATAATTTCAGCCTTCCTCCTGTTTCTTCACCTTCATCAGGAAAGAGGAGATGAACAATGCCAGGACCCTGCTCATTCGTTACTCTTTTCCCTTTTCTTTCTCATCACCAAAAGACGGAAGAGGGAAATGACGGCAGGCACTCAATATCCACTCATCTTATCAATCCAGCTCTTTAACTGCTTTTGTTATTCAGTGGCATGATGGTCTTTGGGTTGTTATTTACCGGCTGTTTAATTTAAATGTATCCCCAGCAGGGAGCCAAAAGATCCAGTCTTAGAGCTCTTTCACAGGTTTTGTCTAACCATGCTCTGAATTATTTAACATGGCTCTGAACTGTTTGGAGATTTTTTTTCCTTTTAAACACTATGATTTGATTCAAAACATCTGTAAAAAATCACCTTCCATCTGGGCAACAGCTCAGCTCTGTCTTGAACCTGGGTAGGGTCAAGTGTGTGAGCTGTTTCAAAAGCCTAAAATTCCTGACATGTTGAAATTCTTTTTCTACTTGTTTGTTGACAGAGGACGGGAAGGGAAGGCAAGGCAAGGCAAGGCAAAGCAAGATCAAGATGCTGTGCCGCTGGGCCAGAAGTGAGTAGAACATCTTGTTACGGAAATAGCCACGAAAATGCTCCTCCCTGCAATAGAAAAGCAGCTATTTAAAGCCGGATCAATTGCCAGTCCTCTTTGCCGCTGTTGTCATTTGGATGTGGCATGTGCAAATAATATTTCCTCATGAAAGAAAACTTCCAGCAATGACAGCACTGCTGTGGTGTATCCTCTCCCAAAGGGGAGAAACCAGCTCATCCCTAGAAATGGCATCTCCCTCTGAAAAGAAACCCCAGGATCTGGGTTTTGTTTTTCCTCTAAGACTTTAGGCAAGTGAATTTTGACCCACAAATGATGTCAGGGGTGTGCAATTTCTAAGACATGTTTGGGCACTGGAGTTATATAGGACAGTGCTCTTGTTAAAGTGAAAATACACGGAGGAAATGAACAAACCTATGTGGCTTAGAGCAAAGCCCACTTTCCCCGAAGATATGCATAATAAAACTGGCAATACATGCCTTTGAAAGAGATTGCTTTACCTTTAATGATGTCAGTGAGCAAAAATCCTTTTATTCTTGGCTAATCACAGTGAGGTGATATCTTTCAAAAAACTGGAATTATCAAACATACATTTTCCAGGGAGGTAACTCATGCTTGGCTTAAGCACCATCAAACTTTTCTCAAGTTGAGATTCACATCTGTATCCCTGCTCTACAGCTCAAGCCTGCTGCTGTTTGTTATTGTTTGCATTACTTCAGGGCCCACTTAGGGATTGTACAAAATGTTCTTTTTAAAAAAATAAATATTGAAGTGTCCGTACAGCATTTGAGAGAAGCACACTCCTTTTGTAAGGTGCTGCCGTCTGATCATTGCAGAAGTACAGAAGAGAAATCTTGGCGGTAGGCAGGGTGCTGAGGCTTGGGGAATAAATGTTTTTACAGTATGAGGGACTAGGAGTCATCCTCATTTCCTTGTAAGCCCCTGTACCAGTTGAAGTGAGAGCATGAGACTTTTGAGGAGCATTCATGTGTCCTATGTAAGCAAACTTAAAGAACTCCCTTTAAGTTCCCTGGGCACAGGGATTGGAAGAGATTTAGACCTCCTGATCCTGGATTTTAGAGGTGAGGACCTGTTCTCATTCTAACAAGTCCTAGCTGAGAAAGAATTGCTGAGCAGCCCTGTTGCTGAGTCCTGAAGGCTGTGAAGATGCAGCAGAGTTGATGGAGATGCCAGAGATACAGATCATCCTCTTGTCTTTCCTATATTTATCTCCTTTCCTCCAAACTCCTTGTTTTATTTTTATTGGGATTTTCTTTGGATGAACCCTATTAAACGCATCACTAGCACTGAAATTTGCCGATGCCAATAAACCCATCTGTTTTATTAACTAACCACAGTCTCTGGAGTGTTTCTCACTGGCTGAGACACGAGCAGCCCTTTCTGCTGTCTCCAGCGTTGTGTGTCAGCCCAGGGAACAATGGGAGTGGACCCAGGAGGTCGCTGGCAGGAAGCACTGCTTCCCCTGGATAATTAACCGGCTGGGAGACTGAGGAATGAAGATAGGCCCTAAGACACACACAGTACAAACTGCTAAAACAATAAACAAACAAACCAACGACCATCACTTCCTTTTCTTATATTGTTAAGGCTGCTTCCTTAACTCAGGTTGCCCCAAACCCACCCCTCAAAAAACAGCCTTTTAGGCTCATGAATTCTTAACCTCTTCACTGCCAGTTCTTGCTGAAGGCATAAATCAATTTTTGCCAAGATGGTGGCCAGCACAGGGTATATGGCTCCTCCTTGGGGCTTGCTGAATAAACTGGAGATTCCAGTTTCTGAAAGTGTTAAAGGCACTTTTACCAAAAATTCAGTGAAGAGAGACTTAGCTTGGCCATGAGGCTGCATGATTGTAACACCCTGGTACCAGGGCTGCTCCTCATGTAGGTACCAGCTTCCAGATGAGCAGGTGACACAGTCTAGTTCTGAAGAGGTTAATTTCCAGAGAAACTGGCCTCAGAGCCAAGACCTGGAGGAAATCTGGATCAGATTTTTGTGTCTCAATCCCAGCTTTCACATCAAGCCATCCTCTGATGTGCCATTGTTTCACTATCTCTGTTAGAGGGGAGTCAGCTGCACAGCCAGTGCTTGCTGTTATATATGCCAGTGAGCATCCAATTGCACACTTCCACTGAGATCCTCTCCTCTGACTCCAGCTGGACTTATTTGCATGGTTTTCTCCCCCATCCAAACTATTCTTTGGAGAAGTTGCTGTTTTGTTTTTTCTGACCTGCTAACACCAGGATTATGAAAGCAGAAATCGGGCAGTGGCAATGCCAATCTCCGCCTCCTTCCAGCTAATTTTTCCAGATGTCTCATGGAAGAGCAGTCAGACATTGTTTTTGTGCATAGAGCATCATGTGTGTATTTATCCCATGGAGGCCACTGCTAGTGGCACCCAAGAGCTGAGGTGACTATGCGGTCCACATCCATCACATATTGGTACCATTCGGTGGATATCATTTTACCATGTCCTCAGCAAAACACTGCCAGGGAGAAGGTGCAGCCAAGGATTGTTGGGGAGAATTAGGCTGATCCTGCTGGAACTGGGAAATTTGATTTTCAAAAGAGATGCTAATGTTTCTCCTCATCAGCCGGCAGATTCAGAGCAAGGTGGGAGCAGCGATACACAGGATGGGGGCCTGTGGCCTGTCCCTGGACTGGCCCCCTCCTGGCAGCACTGGCAAAGGATGTCCTGGGGCAGGTCCTGCCTGCTACTGAGTGCTCCCAGCTGGCAGCTTATTTGTTATTACTTTAAATACCCACTGTTTTTGTTAGGCACAGCAAGAAACCTGGTAAACTGAAAAGGTGACATTTAAAAAATGAAGTCTCTCAAATAGATGTTTAATCTTTCTAATGAGGAATTAATCTGCTAAATATCATGTTTAACAGTTATGCAGTAAGTCCATATCATACAATCATAGAATTATACACTCAGAGAATCATAGAATCTCAAAATGGTTTGGGTTGGAAGGGACCTTAAAGATTACCCTGTTCCAAGCCCTGTGCCATGGGCAGGGTCACCTTCCTGGTCAGCAGACCAGGTTGCTCAAAGCCCCATCCAACCTGGCCTTGAACATTCCCAGGGATGGGGCATCCACAGCTCTGGGCAAGCTGTCCCAGTGTCTCACCACCCTCACAGTGAAGAATTTCTTCCTGATATCTAATCTAACTCCATCCTCTTTCAGTTTAAAGCCATTCCCCCTGGTCCTGTCACTACACACCCTTGTAAAAAGTCCCTCTCCAGCTCTCTTGTAGCCCCCCTTAGGTACTGGAAGGCTGCTGTAAGGTCACCTTGGAGCCTTCTCTTCTTCAGGCTGAAAAATTCCAACTCTCTCAGCCTGTTTTCATAGGAGAGGTGCTCCAGCCTTTTGATCATCTTCATGGTCCTCTGGGCTTGCTCCAGCAGGTCACATCCTTCTTATGTTGGGGGCCCCAGAGCTGGACGCAGAACTTCAGGTGGCATCTTACAAGGGCAGAGCAGAGGGTCAGTATCCTCTCCTTTGCCCTGCTGACCATGCAGGTACAATTGGCTTTTGGGGCTGCAAGTGCTCTCTGCCAGGTCATATTGAGTTTCTTGTCAACAAACAGCCTCAAGCCCTTCTCCTCAGGGCTGCTCTCAACCAGTACCCTGCCCAGCCTGTACTTGTCCTTGGCACCCTGACACAGGTGCAGGACCTTAGCCTTGTTGAACTTTATGAGATTTGCATAGGCCCATCTCTCAGACCTGCCAAGGTCTCTCTGGATGGCGTCTTTTCCCTCCAGTGTGTCTACCACACTACTCATATCAAATCATAGCTGGTGAGACATGGTTTAACAACTGGTAATTTATTAATCCATAAAGACTTCCTGCTTAATCTAAATTACACTTATATCCCGCAGATTAAGGTGCAGTACTGGAAGTTTTGCCGGTAAAACTGTTGCTTTCTTTAAGCACTGTGGCACCTGAGGCTCTGGGGTGGCTGGGAGAATGGGGGTGACTTTGTGCATCAGGGTGCTGCTCACAAACCCCTCAAGCTGGGTTGAGGCCTCCCTTCTCCTCTGCCCTTCCCAAGAGAGGAGCTGTGGCTGCTGTTGTCCTGCCCTCCACCTCCTCATAAATCCTCCCTGGTGGCTTTGCACCCTCACTGGAGCATAGTTACAACATCTGCTGCTGCCAGCTCTAGCATACCATCATATAGACAAAATATGGTATACAGTGAAAATTTTCAATGCTTCCTGTGCCTCTAGCTGAATAAATGAGGACAGACACGGGACACCACATGGAGAAATAATGAAAACCAGTTATAGAGATTAGGCAGTGTGGTAGGAAACCTGCCACCACTGTGGATTATCACAGAAATGAAAAAGATCCACTGTCTTCTGCCATAGATACTGCTGGATGCCCTTCAGCTCTGCTCAGAGCTGGAGCTCCAGCAATGCTCTGCATGCTGTCAGCCATGGCAAGCCACCCCAGATCAGGTCCTCTGCTGCCACACAGGAACTGGGGGCCTGGAGAAATAGTGGGTGGTGTGGAAGGGACAAGGGACTGTGGTTCCTGCTGCTCTGTGATGACTGATGTCTGCTATGTGCTCAAGTCATGCTTTGTCGAAAGGGGTAAGAGGGAGTATTGGGGGAGCACCTCTCCCTCTCCCTCTTGGGGAGATCAGCCTTCTTCTCACAGAGAAATGCCTCTCCTTGGCAGGTTTCTGTCCTTCATTCCTGGTATATATTGGCACATTTAAGGACTCAGTGTTTTTGAAGCTTTTCTTTTCTACTGCCAAAATCCCTCCGTGTCACGTGTGTCTCCAGCAGTGTGGAGTCAAGTGGAGAAGTGATGGATTTGCACATTGAAACTTCAGTGGAAAGGAAGAAGTGTGGAACAAACTCTTCCTGAGCACAAGTCCTTCAATTTCAGAGGGCTTCCAGCAGCCAAAGTCACTTGTATGGAGTGATTCCCCTGAATTCTGCAAAATGATGCCATGTTCAACCAACTGCAGAAGCAAGAGGTGGAAGAGTGGTGCTGTGGGAACAGCTTTGAAAGGAGCTGGGAAGGGACAGGTGTGCTAATACATCAGGGAGATGCTGTAAAAAGCTCAGTTCCTGTTTTCATGTCATGAATCAATGCTTTCACCTAAATCTCTTTGCTAACTGATTCATTACTGTACATCATGCTAACAGCAGGCTTCTGCTGTATGCCCTTTTTCACAGTGTTATAGAAAAACCCTGGGTTTTTCAGTTAAATAACAGTTTAACAGTTTACAGTTTAAATTAAATAACTTTATTTCTTGTGGAAAAGATAGAATGTGTGCTGTTTAGGACTTTACATAAGGTATGGATGGATCGTCCAGAAGATTATGGAAAGTCATTTTTTAGGCAGCAGCAGTCCTCTTTTTTCCCCTGTTTGTAAATGCTCAGTGATTCTGTGCAGTGAAGTTGCTCTGAGAGTCTGAAGGAACAGCACAATTAGACATGGAAACTAGCTCCTTGTTCTCAGAGGATCAAAACAATCCCTAGTTGGCTGTGGCACTGCACATAATATAAAACTGCCTTCACCAGGAGCCCCCGGATTCTCAAAACCCTCTGTCTAATGTGCTTGAGAGACTCCTGAAAATATCAAAACTTTACTTGCAGTCACTGGATTGGAAAGGCAGGTGTCTTCCTTCCTTCCTTCCTTCCTTCCTTCCTTCCTTCCTTCCTTCCTTCCTTCCTGCCTTCCTGCCTTCCTGCCTTCCTGCCTTCCTGCCTGCCTTCCCCTGTGTAGTCCTTTTCAGTTTCCTTAACATCCTGAGTCCATGGGAGACAGCACATGTCACCTGGGGAATCGCTGGGTTAAGGGGAGCATGCATGTTCTGCTGCTGGATTTTCTACTCCATGCACCTCCTACTGAAGAGTGGAAAAGGCACCCAACTTCAGATGTTGAAATGCACAATAACACACACTAGGCCAGTGGGGAGCTTGGCTTTCATACCAGCTCTGGCTGTATACCTGATGGGATGGCTGAGCGGGGGAAAGAATGAAAATTGGAAAATACAGCTGGGAAATGTAACTTGCTTCCTTTATAGTTTTGGGCAATGGGACTATCCTGAACACTCCACCTTTGTCTTGTGCTAAGTGAAAGAGGAAAAGGGAGTCGTCAGATCTCATTTCCAAAGAGACCAGATTTCTAGCTGGGCAGGCTGCAGGGCACTGGTCCTATTAGAAAGTATTTGGGAGTATTATACAGTCCCAGCCACTTGAAAGTAAATGTCAACTCGTATGCAGTATGCCAGAGTATTTTGACACAGGTAGAAGGAACATCATAACATACATCTTGATTTATCCACTCTAAGGTCAGTCTGGCCTTTTACCTACATGTTTGCAGAGGGAGAAACTCATTCATAAGTGGAGAAACTACATTGTCCTGAACTGCAATAAGTCTGATAGAGCTGGGGTAAACATAGATCTCAAAAAATCCTGTTCTAACTGGTGGGACTGTCCTTATTCAGAAGAGAATAACCTCCCTTTGTGGAACTTCTAGCATAAAGAAGACATTGCCCATAAAATACTCCCCAACTAAGTTTTACTAGTTGTAAGACCTTGGACACCTGCATCGTGTGTTTGCCTGTGGAGTCAGGCAAAAAAATAAAGGACCTGGTTTTGTGGCAACTGCACTTCTACCTTCATGGCCAATATTCAGGTCCTTCATTGCGTTGTATGTAGGCCACTAGTAATAATGAGTATAATCTCAAAAACCAAAACAGCAGCTAAACAACAGTGGAAAAGATGTGCCACAGTTGCATTGGTAGTGGATGGAGGCAGTGATACCTCCCAAGTCTTCCCTGTATCTGCACCAGAATGATGCCTAGGACGCACAAAGGGATTTTGAAGCTCTTTGGCTTTCCCTTTCTTCCCCCAAGGCGGGGCTTGCAGTGCTGGATGGGCAGCAGGTGTTGGTGTTTGCATGGGCTGAGTAACTGTTATATAATTGAATGGGATTGGCCTGGGGGAGGCTGGAGCTTTTTTCCCTCCTGTGCTCCAGTGACGATGAGGGCCAAGATCATCGTGCTCACACCAGGCCTGGGGCATAAGGGCATGTGGGGGTTAGTGCTCCTGAGAAAAATGACTCTGCTCTGCTGCTCCTGGCTTCTTCCTAAGAAGTGACAGGGAGGTCTGCTGTAGACTTGTCAAGTAGCTCTGACACCAACCTAAGAACCATGTGTGTTCAGAGGAATATATAGGCACATGTAGAATTTGCCAGAGCTAGTGTGCCTGCAGACTGTGATGCAGAAGAGTTGTCAGAGCTGGGAGAACTGGCAGATGATTTCAGTTGCTTTCTGCTATGAGTGTGACCACAGCAGGGTGGTGGGCAGCAGAGAGAGGAGATAGAAGTGGAAGATAAGCACTATGACTTTCTTGTATTCTCTCCCATGAAGACACAGCTTGATTCAACTAATGGCAGTAAATAGAGATAATACTTTGCTGAGAGTTCCATATTTCCTTTATAATTAACCCCGGGGAGCTTTTATGTGTTTTTACCTACAGCAGCTTGTCCTATGTAAGGTGAGAATTTGTTGAATTTTTCTTGTTTTCTTTTTTGCCTTTCTGCCCCGTGTGCCCCACCTCCCTCTCTGCTCCAATTCCATGACAAAATTTGGCTCTCTCCATTCATATATAAATGGAACATCGGTGATGGAAATTGCCACCTCTTATATCTGTTACCTGATAAAGGGGAAGTGTGTTTTGGGCTCATGGTCAAGAGTGGCACTATTAATAGTTGCTGTTCTAAAGGCATAGGCTAAAGGTGGCACAGACGTGTTGAGGGACTTGCTGATACCAGCTGCTGGAATTAGAAACACTTCAGGACCTTAGTGTGGTCTGAGAAGAAAGTTTTTATAGTTCCTGTTTTCCTGGTAGGGAGATTAGCTAGGACAACTAAAGCAGAATTTAGGTTTAAATTTGAGTGTTTGTGCCAATTAATAATTTGCTCAGACTACCAGTTCCTCACCTGAACAAGAATTAATACACCCTGAGCTGAAATCAGGACCCGGTCACGGCCCTGCTTTTCTTTTGCTCTCTGTCTCTGACTCCAACCAGTTCACCCCGTCTGTGTCCAGTGAGAAAGATGTATGCATTGGTAGCAGATATAGGTGGATGTCTGCTCTGTGGCTGTGTCTGTCCTTCCTCTAGGATATCCCTGGATAAGGATAAGCTTATGAATTTCCTGGACTTTAGGTTAGGTCCACATCTTTGTATTTAGCCTCAATTTTTGTTTCTTTCTTATGAACTTTTTTATAATAAGCATCTGAATCTGCTTGTGCTTTTGGTCTTTGCACTATCCATTAGCAATGAATTCCACAGTTTAACTTGGTCCTGTGTGAAAATGTACTTCTTTTGCTCCTTTTTATCTTGCAGCCTGATGATTTCTATGACAACTCCCACCTTTTACATTGCAAAGATTAGTGAGTAATATTCCCTGCTGAGTTTTTAGAAGCACTTCTGATAATCATTCTTGACATTTTGCGTGATTTTCCTCAATCACATATCTCCTTTTTCAAGCTAAGGAGTCCTATGCTGTTTAATCTTTTCTTATACACCAGCTATATTGTGGATGATAATTCCATAGTTAGTAAAAAATCTGGGTACTACCAAGAACTTATAAATTGCCTGAAAAGACTGGAGAAAAATTTTGTTTTCCAATCCAGAGCAGCCTCATTCAAGACAGAAGGAGGTGCAGTGCAAAATGCAACTGAAGATTCTTCTAAAAATGGCTGCCTTAGCATAGTATGATGTCTTGTGCTTTTTAGAAAACCACAGTTTTTACTACCAATTCAACAGCACAGAAATCTAAGCAACTGCCTAAAATTATATCCAAATTAATTATTTTTGAGCATTGTCCTTTACCTGTAAGATCTGAAATGAGAATTAGTATTTTTCAAATGTTCCATATGCTACATGCTCATGAGGACAAATTACACGTGTTGTACCTACAAATACCCATGGCCATGTATTTTTAATTTAACTCAGATACTGATGTCAGTAACCAGAGAGACAACACAGATGCTTTGGGTCTCAGACCCAGATGTTTTGGTCGCTGTGACAACACCTGTGCTGACTCTGTTGGCAGCACAAGCAGCCCCAACCCAACTGCTGTCACTTCACAGTCCTCAGAGGAGCAAACAAGCCTGTTCCTCTTGTGGCAGGGCCCTGGGCAGCAGCCTGAGCATGATGCAGAGGTTTATCTTCATTGCAAAGTTACCTCAGAAGCTTAGGGGAAAGCATGAGTGACTCTGTTAATATTTTACTTCCTTTGTTCTCTGAAGAGCAGAGGGAAGCCATAATTTGTTGTTGCTTAGAACAAAGCAAGTGAGGTTTTTTTCTCTATTCACATTGGAATGTGCAACATAAGAAGGGACAGAGATGAGGATATCCCAGTCAGGCACCTGTGCCAAAGTGGGGAAGAAATGGCAATAGCTCAGATGCTTTGGTGGCTGGCCATATGGGGAATTCATTTAAACTGTGACTTAGTGAGTGAGCTACCCTGTGTAACCAAATCTTTCACAGGGTCGCTGGAGTGATTTAATGTTTCATTTCACACTTGTTAATAAGGTTAATAAGTTAGTCTTTCTTTCAATGACTTTGCAAGTATACCTTAAGAAAGGCAGGAGAGAGGCGGAGAAGTGCTTAAAGTACTCTAGGTATAACCCATTTCTTTTTATTTGTATGTTTGTAAACAATTTATTTCAGTCTCGATGCATTATATCTGCATGAACACAGATGCCAGGCAATGATGTTCATACACGTCTTCCAGAGAGGAGCAGTGCTTGATGATTTGGCGAGATGCCAGTGTTTTGAAATTCTCCGGGTATAATTGGTGACTTTCCTGTAATCAAATGAGTAGATAGAGGATACAGGGTTTTGTTTTCAGTTGGGTTTTGTTGGTTTTTTTTCACAGGCAGGTTGTTATTATTGCTGAGAAGATGGGACATATAAGGCAAATGACAAAATCTAGATGATGGCTATATTACCAAGAAGCAGAAAACAATCAAATGGAAAAGAGAAGTGCTAGGAGAAGTCTTGACAAGATCATACTGCGTGCCAAAGGAGCTGCATGACCAGGAAGATGTATTGTGCCTAGCCCAATTAACAAGGCTATTTAAATGTGAAAAAAAATCATGGTTCAGTCAAGATTTGACTGAAAGTATTTGAAGAAAGGTAGCCATCAAAGATGAGCAAGAGAGAGCAGGGAGGAATACATATATATTTTCTCCTTGTCAGCAAAGTGTTTTCCAGTCATAATAGTGTCTTGTGCCGCATGCTGATCTCACAGATGGTGCAGTAAATCAAGGCTAACGCTGGAAGTGTCAGTGGAATTATCTGTGTGTAAATGGTATCTGAATTGGTCCCTAGCTGTGAAAGACAGGGATTGCCTTGGGGCAGAAGCACAGATAGGAGAACGAAAGGGTTTGTTTTCCCCTCCTTCTCCCCCCCTCCTTTTTTTTTTTTTTTTTTTGCCTTGGAGTCTGACTCACTTTGTGATTTTTGAACATTTTGCATGATTCTTTTGCCTTGGTTTCCTCCCTGCGAAGTCAGCTGATACTTCCAGAGGAAATCTTGAGTGGAAAAGTTTGATTATGGAAATTGCTATGAAAATGCTTGTTTATTACTGTTGATGGAAGCAATATAATACATTAGAAAATTTTAGCTCAGTCAACGGACTTTGAGGGCAAAGGGCTCCACAGATTCCCCAGTGGATAGTTTCTGAAGTATCAGCTATTATTCTGTATGATGAAGAAAACTTTCATTTTTGAGGAAAAAATACCACCCAAGAGTATAGCAAAGAATACAATCCTGTGACTGCATGGGTCAGACTTCAAAACTCAGTACAAGTTCCTTGTGACTCACATGTGAATTCAATGTCAGGCAGTAATGACCACAAGCCCAACTTCTTTGATGTCTGTTCCGCTTATATTAAATTTGAGGATGTTCTGCAATATTTCTGTAGATGAGTAGGATTTTAGAGGTCTACTACCTCAAGGAGAGACTGGGCTTGTCCAGCCTGTTGCGCTCTTTCCCTACCCTTCCTTCCTCTTCCAAAAGACACACCTAACTTTTGGTTAAAGATTGTGAAGGGTGAGGTCTGTTCTGGTTGTCTATACAGTGTCAGGAATATTCATTAAAACATGTGGGCATGTTAGCACCATAATCTTATTTAAATCTGAGGCAAGGGATGCTCACATATCAGAAATCCTACCTGTAAACTACATCGGGGCTGACATGCGGCCAGAAGGGAGTAAGCTGGAAACCTAGCAGCAGTGATAGATCAAAGCCAGTGAGTGGTGTTATCCTAATGTCTCAAATAAATTATCAAGTCCTAAGTAAAGGAAAAGAGAGCTTCTGAATTTAGTGAATTTAGTTTCTGGAAAGAAAAATTCGGAAGCCTTCTTGCTGTGAACACATCCTTCAGCTTTTAAAATAGAGGAGGCTGGGATGTGTCAGCGACAGAAGTTTTCTGGCCTTTACTATGACTCTGGACATAAAAATGCGATTAATTTTGCCTAAATGTGGCCAGGTGTCTGGCCTCCTTCCACCATCAGTGGAGAAAACAGAGGTGATTTATCCAAGTTCTCTCTGTCCCTGAACTGTAGAGGGAACCTAGTTAGACCGGCTAGTAACTTACAGACAGATAAAATTAGCAAGATGAATTGCTCTTTTACCACTTCATATGTTTAACAAATTGCACACTTTCCACACAATTGCCTATAAGGTCTCTGTTTTACACAGAGAGAGGAAAGTGAGGCTGAGGTGAACTGACTTCCCCAAAAGACAGATAGCAATGCAACTGAGGTTCAAACACAGATGCAACTGAGTCCAGCCCCCAACCTTCTTTTTCTTCTTCTTCTGCCTCCACCCCACTTCGTTTTAGCTTATGCTGCCTCCCAAGGACAACAAATAACTAGTCTCTGTGCAGGAAACCATTTCCACTTCATGGGCATAAAGAAGGGTCAAAAAATATGGCTGAGTGGACAAACACAGCCAGCTCCATCAGGCAGGTTTTGAGATTTAGGATTTCTTGTGGGACTTATGGGGCTTAATACCAAACTTGGCCAATTTCAGTTTCCTAAAGTAGGATGAAAAGTTTCAGAAAATTGGTTTTGTGAGGAATTATGCAGTGATTTACCTGCCTTGCTTGACAACACCATTGCATCGTTGCTGTTGCTCTTTTTGCCAAGCATATGGAAGCTGAGTGTTCCCTGGCTAGTATCCAGACATCCAAAAGTTAAATTGATGGGAATTGCCATGAGGGTTCTAGCTAATGGGAGATATCAAAAATGAAACCTGTTTTATTTCTGCTTGTTTATTTTTGTATGAGGGTTTTCTTCACAGAACAAACCTAGATATGACTGTGTGCAGCATATTTCTTCAGTGTTGTCTCCCTGGGGATGACTTATGCCAAACTGTGATCATTGTTGCTGTTCCAGCCCATTGGGCTCATCAGTTTAGTCAACTGACTTTTTAAAAGACCCTATTCTTCCCAACTTCGGAAAAAGTGGCAAGAATCTAATTGCACTTCTGGGCATGGGATGTAATGCCAAGGTGGTGGGATGAAGGACGAGGAGGACTCTGCTTCTCAGAAGGAGAAGAGATCGCTGGCCAGACCTGCTGAGGTGGCTTGGGTGATTTGCAAGTCAGTCATCAGTACACAGGATGTGCTTTAAGCCACGTAGCTGGTGTCTGCACAATCCAGTGCAGGATGCTCAGTGGTTTCTTATCCGCAGGGGCAGATGTTACAGAGAAGCTTAGATATGCACCTGTAGCTAGATTAAACATTTGAGGGCCTTTCTTCTTCAAGCCATTAGAGCCTGGGGTCCCCCTTCACAGACTGCTGTGTATGAACTCTCTGGACCAAACTGTAGATTAATAGCTCTGCAGATGGAGAAATATTTTTTTCCTAAATCGCAATTCTGTTTCATTTTATGTTGCTTGCTAGATTAAGTTTTAGAGCTCTCTGAGGGTTTTTTTTCTAGTATGCAAAGTGAGATCAGAAATTTTTACTGTTGTACAGTTTTGAAAGCATTTTTTTTCCTTTTTGCCGTAAGCAAAGCTCAGGAAATTGAAGGTGATTCATCTTTAAGCAGCAAGTGATTTAAACCAAACAATGCTTTTTGATTTATGATAATGAAAAAGATTGCAGAGTGATGACAGGTCAGATGAAAACTCACACTGCACCGATTTTTATGATAAGTATCATTACATTTCTGCACTCAACTAATGCTCCACTATCAGTTTTATTTGTGGGTTTTATTTATATTAAAAGTTTTTATTTTGAGAATTTATTGCCAGGGTGTGATTGGCAGCCTTGGAAAAGGCAGTGTGTTATTCGGAGAATGGATATAAAATTTCCTCATGCAGCCCTGCCAGTGTGCTGCAGCTCGTCAGGACCACAACAAAAAAGTAAAAGAACATGAGATCATCTTTCTGTGGTCAGATTAAAGGTATAGCCTGGTATCTTGTCTTCTACAGTGACCCATAAGAGCTGCCTGGGGGCTACCATGAAAGAAGGAGAAATGCAGGGTGATATTTTCTCTCCAAAATTTCAGTCACCAAGAATTTGTGGCTCAGAGATTTCCTGTGCTGGAGTCTCACACACATAGGCATGCTCACAGCATTGCCACACACACACACAGAGGATACACAGCGTCCTGTGGCAAGATGTTCCACTTTCTTAGTTGCATCTTTTGTGACAACAAAAGATTTTTGGCCTTTTTTTTTTTTT